>SRPZ01000294.1:0-35520 GCA_018360255.1 Claviceps maximensis
CTTTTTTTTTTTTTGTTGCCCCTTCCCCTAGTGTTTTGTGGACGGCTTAGAATGTGCTGTTTTTTCTAGAGCCGTCGTCTGGTGAAGCTGTGGGTGAATGGGAAGTATGGACTTTTAATTTTTTTTTTTAAAAAAAATTAAAAAAAAAAAATTAAAAAAAAAAAAAACATCCTGCCCAATTTCATCTGCCACCCACCAGCCAGAAAACCCCAAGTTGAATCTGCACAACACACCAGACCGCATTCCCAAGAAAAGAAGCAGCGGCCCCCCGCCCAATCAGAAAACTCGCCCCGCGTCCGCCTTCCCGGGATTCCTCCAATCAGCACGCAGTACTATGCAATTTTAAGCTTAAGCTATCAGACATTTCCGGCCTGTCATGTCGTCTTTGTCTCTGACTGGTTCGCGTGGCGTTGTCGTCGCATCCACTCGCGCCGGTGATGAATCTCGGCAAGTGATTGCGTGAGACGGTGTGTGATTTTGAGGAGAAATCGCGGGCATGGCGAAGGGTCGTGGGGGATTCGCGGGGGGTGTTTTTACCTATTTTTTTTTTTTTTTACTTTTTATTATTATTTATTTTCTTTCCCTCTCTCATATATACTGATAAGATGCAATACATCATGCGGGGTATAGTTTTAGAAGAGGGGATTAGAAAAACAAGACATTAATAGAGATAAACACAGGCTATACGCCATGGAAACAAAACGGAGGGAGAAAAAAACAACCCCTGCCTCCCTGACTCAACCCCGATATCAGCGCGGAACAAACAAGCGAGCAAGGCGCACGCTGTGCACAGTCTGGCCCTTGACCAACTTGGGTTTTTCTGTAGCTGATAATTGTAGGTTATAGACAGTGGTTTTTTTGTAGCTGATGATTGTAGCTTACAAACTACCTAGGTCATAAGCTACAATTATCAGCTACAAAAAAACCACTTACTTCGCAAAAGCCCTCTTGCGATAAGAACAGCAGGCAGAAAGCAATAATCCACGCCAGCTGTCGTGCTTATGTTGGTTCGTGTTCCCCTCGCCAACAGTCCGATGCCAGGATTGCTTTCCACGATGTGCCCAACGTAACATGCATATCGTTATGCACTGCAGATGGGCGCTGCCACACATATTATACATACACATCGGTATTGACTATCTACCGTAACTTGGTCACCTTGCCTCTTGCCCCTTTTGCTCGATGCGTCATTATCACGCGTTGCGATGAAACTCTTCTCTGCGCTGCTGGGCTGACGACCTAGAATATCGATCTACGGGTGTCGCATGTACAGCGTGTGTAATGTAGGTAGGTCTCTATGTCTGCGACGCAAGGGGGCCAGAGAATCAAGCTGGAAAGTCCTGGCTTTATAGCATTCAACATGATGTCCGGGGAGTGCTGGGACTGCCTTGCGTAGGTCTACCCACGCATACAAGGCCCGGGGCGTAAAAAAGATGACTTCGACCGGTTTGACCGTAACGTATGGACGTCTCTGATCTGAGGAACTACCGACTGGGAAACCCACCTGTGACTGATGTTCCCGGCGACTACTGGCGCATCACAATCCATAGATACCAACGTACATACATGCCGTGTTCGGCACGCAGCAGCTGTGCATCGAACAGCACAATTTAACCATACATACACATACCCCTGTGAGAAAGGTTGTGTTCCCAAACAGACGCACAATACATCGTTGCTCCATCCACGGTCAAAGTCACATGCGCTCGTTCTCCAAGAGTCGGACTTTGCACCCTTGTGGAAACGATGCAGGGATCTGGCTGATTGTCGTGAATGCATCACATTGCATCTCGGCCCGCTCGCTACCTGGACCACACGGACCAGACCCGATCAGACCCTCGTGCTTGTCGAAAAGGGTCTCAGGCTAGTTCTGCCGGCAGGGTTCACTCACTACCCGCTCGTATCCGTCTGGTCCTGGTGCTGTGCCAAGTCAAGCACAGGCCGCCGAGTGTAAAGCCGTCTGGTCGCCACGCACCCGTTGGAGTCTGGACACTATCAGATCCATTCTAAATTCACCCTTCACACAATTTGTGACGCTCACACATACTTTGCTGGGCACATGTCGCGGTAACAAAGAGCCAGTCGCAACTCTCGGCTCATCTTCATGCAGAATGACAAGATGAAAAAGATACGTATGCACAAGAGTAGATAATGTCATGCGCGACAGACGGCTGTCAGCCTCGAATTCAACTTTTCATCTATCTGTGGTGCGGTAGTCTATCTTAAAGCCAATGGTATATTCGTATGGAATGTCTGCGGTCTAGCGAAGCGTCGTAAAGAGTGTCGTGCGATTCGTAACGTGAAGTCGTATCCCACCGTGCCCTCATCTCGTGGCCCATCATCATCATCCATCCCTGAGCAGCCGTGACAACCTTGACATAAGGGAACGTGGGGGAATATACATTATGTAAGCTCCCTGATGTATGCAAAATGAGACGAAAAGGGGGGTCATCAATCGCAATAAGGCAAATGATTAATAATAAAAATAAAAACAAGAATGCACAGTTTCTGGGCATGTGAAGGAGAATATTAGGAAGAAAAGAATGAATAAATGTGAAAGGGAGAGCACATTAGGAGGGGAAGGAAAGAAAAGGTAAAAAGTAAAGCTAAGAAAAAACAACTCTTGACAACCTCGACCCGCGTGTGGCCCCGTGTGAGGACTCAGTGAAAAATCCAGGTCCAAGCAGTTGAATGGGAAGAATTTGTCGAATTCTAAGCGACACCCGCCATCGAGCTGACAGGAACATTCGCATTCAAATGGTCACAGGTAACGGTGCGAGAAGAGTACGTCTGGCCCATCTTCCATTCCGGGTTGTGCCACGTATCATCCTTGCAGCTCAGAGTGAGGTTGGCACCGCCCTTGGCCCAGAAGCGGCTTCCCTCCTTGGCGCATATCCACGTCTGGTTGATCATGAGCTGGCCCGAAGGGCGGGAAAAGGTAAAAGTGGTCTCGGCATTAGGCATCGGTTGAGTGCAGTTGTAGACAAAGTCGCCGTAAAAGAAGTCATTGAGATGGTTGGAGTTGGCATGGCAATGCGAAGTGAACTTGAGAGAAGGGTTCTCGAGCGTGAAGCTGATATCTCCCGCCGATACCTGGTGAGCAGGTGTCGTGAAGAGGTACGAAGCATGAAAGTCCAGATCCTTGACATGCCATTCCTTTGTTTGCGACGACTGACGAGTGCAGCTATGCGTCTGGGGCTCCTTGTCCGTGTTGGCTGGCGCTGCCATGGCGGCCGCGGCGAAGAGTAGGGCTGAGGAGACTGAGACACGCATGGTGTGTGTGATGTGGGTGATGTGGGTTTATTATTTTTGTGTGGTGTTGAAGAAGAGATGGGAATAAAAAAGAGCTAGTTTTGGGATTTCGTGCGTGTGAAAAGAAGTGTCCCGGATGAGTAGACTCAGAGACGTGGAGAGAAGAGGTGAAGCAGGAGGTTTTCGTGTTCAGATAAGTGTTTGCTCGTTTTTAATGTTTGCTTGCAGTAGCGAGGTGGCGACTGACTGTGTTGATCTACCGGGCAAGACACAGATGGAATGGAAAGAGCTTCCGAGCGCACCTTCTTATAGCTTTGTCCACAGGCAACGTGCGTGAATGTAGACGTCGACGAGTAGCCTCAAATTTTTTCTGGACGGCAGCAGACCAGATCCGACAGGCAACGCCAAGCCAAGAGGGAAGACGGCAAAGACCGATTGCATCAATGTAACACGGCTCACAGTGCGCGATCACACACACATCTTTCCTTTTTGGCCGTGGGCCCATCTGTATGTCTGATGATGCCGGGGCCGATGCCAGTGCCAGTGCCAGCGCCAGCGCCAGCTCGGGCGAGTTGGGCCGGTGTCTGTCTTGTCTTGGCGATTGTCTATCAACCGATGGCACCACACTTTCTCTCGGGCGGAACCCAGCATTGCGGACATGGCTTTGATAGACCAACCGAACGACCGACCGACCGACGGGCGGACAGACGGACAGAATACAGGCTACAGGCTATACGCAACACGCAACAGAGTGCACACAACACGCAACAGACTACACACCACAGGCGACCGACATGCAACCAGACAGCACCAAGTTTCGACGGTGGGAGAGCATAACGTTGGTAGCACGAGCTTCGTATTTTCCGACTCAGCCCGGGCAACCGGGGCGGAAAGGACCAAAGGAGAGCACCAGCACAGCACCAGCACCAGCACCAGCACCTGTGCTCACTGCTGGGCTGAGTCGAGCACCAGCCAGGCGGCCGGACTCGTGCGCAGCTCACGAAGCTCACGCAGTCTACGAAGTCCACGCAGTCTGCGCAGTTCCGTCATCAGAGGCAGCCGGTGCCATTAAATGCAGTGAGCATTGAGAGAGAACTAGCGTCCATTCTGGGGGGCCAGCCGATCTGCGGACACAGCCAGGCCCTGCCCAAGAACCTCGTCGAGTCAGCAGGGTGCCTGCGCTGCCTGGCATGATGGATGACATGACTGGACCGGGCCAAGGCAGCATCAATCGTGCTTGCTGGACATACTCTGTATATGTGCATGCGGTGCAGCTCATCAGCCCAGCCCAGCGACACCAGTTCGACTGACGGCAGGCAGTTTGCAGGCTGTTGGCAAGCAATCTGCTGCAATCTCTTGGGCGTCTGTGCGGGCGCGAGTCCATGTCCGGATATCAAGATGGGATCAATCTTGGGCATTTGGCATGGATCCATGTGGATTCGCGGATTTTGGACTGCCGGAGCTGCGGGTGGCTGAAGTAGTCCGTAGCTCCTGGCCCGCAGCTCCTCGCAGCTGGCAGCTCGCAGCTGGCAGATCGCAGCTGGCGGGATCCACCGGGGCATCCACTGGGATACCCACCAGATCAGACCTGCTCTACCCCGGCTGCTCTCGTCTCTCTGCCGTCTGCCACGCGCATGTTGCATCACTTGATGCTTGATGCTTGACTTTGACGCTTGGGCTTGATGCTTGAGCGGTGCTTGAGCTTGATGCATTTGCATTTGCATCCGCACTTGCATCCGCATCCGCATCCGCTTCCGCTTCCACTTCCGCATCCTCGTTCGCCCCAGCCATCTCTCAGCCTTGACTCTTCGCCATGGCTTCCCTCATGCTACGCGCCTGCATTTGCCATCTTCCTGTCGCGCAATCCCGTCTTTGCGAGTCCGACGGCATGCAACCACGTTCGCGCTTTGTTTCCATGCTGGATCGATCTCGTCTGATCGTGCGTAGCGAGAAGCAGAGTAAGCAAAAAGTACCGTGGATAGCATATGGCTGAGAATTAACTGCCTGCTTCGCGCTTTAGCAAATCACCATCCAAAACCCCGGCCACCGGACGCGTGCGCCGTCATTATTAGCTTTGTGCTTGGCGTCGGCGTCTTGGAAAAAAAGCAGGGGCGATCAGCTAATACCTGCCAGGTATATGCCTACACTGCCTCCGCATACGACATGGCATTTCGGCCATACAATGCCTCTTGTCCCCTTGTCGTGGCCCGAGGCCTCTTTTCCTGATCAAGCCGACTGCGGAGACGACAGAGAAAGAGAACGGAGCAACGTTGCTTCAGGAAAAAAAAACACACACAGGACACTCTTCCGAAATCCAAGACACAGACATCATCACCAGAGCCAGCTCGTATTCTTGCTTGTTCCCTGCCATGCCATGCCCTGTCCTGCCCTGCCCTGTCTTTTTCTTTTCTACTTGCCAAGTTTGCACATGAATCGTGAAGAAATGAGCTGACCGACCAGCGACCCCTCGGCTGTCGAGCGTCATGCTGACTTGTCTAGAACACCAACCCCAACTCACTCGTCGATCGGTGAAGCAGATGGACGATGAGACCCCGCAGGTTTCGTGTCACCAGTCACCACCAGCCACCACCAGCCATCGCCCTCCCCGTATTGTTCTGCGCATCTTCGGTTTCTTTTCTTCCAACGCCATGCATCATGAGTTGCATATGTACATACAGCTGTTCTGCTTCTCGCCGCGCAGGGATCCCCTCCTTCATCTTGTGCGACTTTTGCGTGCGTCCATTCTGCTTCTCTGCAGGCTGGCACGAGACAAAAGAACCGTGTTCGTCTTTGTTCCTCTTTCATTCCCCTCCTTCCCCCTCCACTTCCCCTCCATTCTCCTCACATCTCATCTCAAGGCGGTGGCGTGAGTGCATTAGGATTATTGCATGTATGTACGTGTACCCGCCCACATCATCCACGCCAGACGATCAACTGCACACCGCACCCTTCTGGTCGGTAGTTAAAAATAGACAACGTCTAGAGTCCCTCCCGTCTGTTGTCTAGCCAAGATGGAGCTGCCTCCGTGATACCGGCCTTGTCGCTTATGAGGCGCTCGGCTCGCTGTGCGCGAATCCTTGGCCTCCATGACACCAATCTAGACGCACGTGAGGAATCTTTTCATGGCAAAATAGATGGACTTTTGGCGCACGTCCGCTCTGCCCGTATCCAGTAGGAAGTGAGTGACAGCCAGCAGACGAGTTTTTTCTGTTTTTTTTTCTCTCTCTTTTCTCTCTCTTTTTTTTTGCACCGGGAAGAAACCCCCCTTACATCAATGATGACAACTGTCTCTGGGGTAGAGTCACGTTGAAGAAGCAGGCCCGCCGGAAATGCCCGTGTTTAGGAACCACGAGCAGACGCTGTCTAAAAGGCTCCAGACAGCGGCCATCGGCGAGCCATCACACCGCTGCTGATTCTGTGCACAACAAAGTGCTTATTCACATATGCCCGTAGACCTCGTTAGCGTTCCACTAAAATACCAAGGAGGTCTACGGGTATGCCAGAATGAGGTCAAGACCACGTCAGATGCGGTTCCTGCGACAAAGGGACATATGGATAGTGGGTTCTGGAGAGAGCCAACATTTTGCCATACGATGTTCGTTGTGAACAGTATCAGAACCACCTACGACCCGTTGGCCACGTACGTATGTATGTGCGTACAATGTATGTACATATGTATGTGTGCGCATGTATGTATGTCTGGTTTCTCGTCTAAACAGCAGTCGTCCAACACCTCCGTTTTTTTCTTATTTTTGTTCTTTCCCCGTCCATCACTTCCTGTACTTGGTAGTGGAGCACGAGGTGCGACGGCTGTGTTGGAACTCTGGGCATTCAGCTTGCTAATGCGGATTTTTTTTTCTATTACATTCCTTTCTTTTTCTTTCTTTTTCTTTTTTCTTTCTCTTCTATTCTAAACTATTCATTTCTTTTCCTTTCCTTTTTTCCACTTATGTTTCGACAAGTCTCAGATTTATGCGAGCGTTTGTTATCTCCCACGACTGCGGTGTCTGGCTGGCGGGGCATTTTTGTAAAGCTTACTGGCGAAGCGGTGTCGCTCGAGGTGAGAGACGTTTCTATAATACATGAGATGATTTTTTTTAAAAAAAAAAGGAATCTTGACTTCTTAAATATTATATTGCTTTACTACTTTCTCTTGTCACAAGAGGGGGGCGTAAAGGAAAAGGCAGAAATAATAGACAAAGAAAATAGAGAAATTATTGAAAAAAAAGTAATTCATGATAAATATAAAGGGATACTAAAGAAGCAAGAACTACCAGACGCATATGAGGGGATTGGGCGCTGTGCATGCGTTGGCAAGGTTGCCTTTTGCCATTTTGAGTGTGTATGTCTTGAATATATATATATATAAAAGCAGAGGGAATTAATAAATCAACAAGATAAGAAAGAAGAAAGAAAAGGAAGATAAGCCACAGTCCCCCACCAGAAACGTCACACGCCGTTCATCCCAAGTCCATCTGCCGTCACCGCCGAGGCCTTCACGGAATGACACGCGGCGCCGACAGCTCGGACCGTCCGTCACGTCTTTGCACAGGGTGTCCGACTGCAACACTTTTGAGACAGGCCACGACGTTGTGTCATGTTGGGGTTATATTAGGAGGCGGGGGAAAAGAAAAAGAAAAGAAAAGAAAAGAAAAGAAAAAGAACACACACACACACACACACACGTCTGCAGTGACCAGCCTAGACACGCTGTATCCCCGCGCCACTCCCGGTTTCACAATCGATCGCGACAGCATCGCATCTAAGCACTGCATCACTTGGCAGAGCTCTCGTGTCCTCCTGTCCCCCGCCCCCATCGCGCGTCTTGCAGATGAGTGACGTCAGACCGTTTTTTGTGTCTTCACTTTTCCTGTTGAGGGGTTCCTGGGTCCTGATCTAGTCTGGACGAGATCCTCTCATTGGTGGCACGGCGTGCAATGCTATAGGGGGTTTCTTTTTTAAAAAAAAAAAAAAGAAAAAGAAAACAAAAATAGATAAGTAAATAAATAGACCAATACACACGAAGTAGAAACAAATCATGTGATGAGTAAATACATGGTCAGGACAATGCTCGTGAGAGGAAGAAAATCAAGATTCTGTCAGGAAAATGGACCGCATCACGCACGTCGTGTCTCCGTCAGACGGGCCTGGTCGTGCTCGTGACGACGGCGAGCCATGGACGACATTTTCCGGTACGGTTTTGTCTGCCCGGATGTATCATCGGGGTTTACCTCATGTTGCCGTGTCGACCTGGTTGAGTCGAGGCGCTATACGCGTGAGGGGACGAGATCAACGGCCCTGGCAGAGCAACAAGATGAGCTTGTTCTTCACTCCCGCTGGCCGGCTCGGATGTCCGTCTCCCCGTAGCATCGCGTTCAGTGTGTACTACTCTGGTGCGGAAACGCTAGAGACTCAGGACAGTCGAGCATGAGATGCGAGCGATTTCCGTCTGGAGGTGATGTCTTTCAAGCCCGGTTCTCGGGTTCCGATACTGCTTGGGCGGCAATGTTGTGCACTCCTTGCCCTTTTTCTTTCACGTTTCTCTTTTTTGAAAGGGGGGAAATATTTTCTTAGGTTTGTATGTCTTGTCTCGCCAGGTTGTGTGATTGAGCTCTTCCGAGGGCCGGCGAGAGGGGGAAAACAAGACTGTCATTGACATGTCTCGAGCACATGGTCAAGTCAGGCTCAAAAGTAAAGCTCCAGGGTCGAGCTGCGCATGTGCCGCCGGGCGACTTCTTTTCCCCGCGGCAGCCCTTTCTTCGTCGACATGACGCAGGCACCGAATCCGACCTCTTGTCAAGTCGGGTACTGGTCAGGGGGCAAGGCAGGCCGTGTATGCCGTGCATGTGCAGCCGCAGTTCATCGACAAACGACAATCCTGCTCGGATGTAGCTGTCCGACACGAGGCGCATCCATGACGATGCGAAGCCCCCCGGCCGGGCTGGGCACATGTCTGTCCTGTACACGCGGGAGTAAAAATGTGATATGCAGGTACGTACACAAAGTCTGATGCGCACACACATCCATCTCGATTGATCAGGAACCCTGAGCTTCTCTCACAGGTAAATCACCTATCCAGAATGTCGTTCAAAACAATCCATCGTAGATACCGACGAGCCGTTTCCCGTCGACGCTTCATTTCCGGACAAAGACAAGGATGTAATCTAGAACCCTGCCATATCGACACTGATGCTGTACATTTTGTCATCCCGTCCTTGATCCCTGTTTTGTTTATCGAACCAGTTTTTTTTTCTTTGTCCACCTATAGTACAAGACCAAATTACATCCTCGCTGCTTTCCGTGAAAGAAATTATGCCAAATAAAACAAGAGAGAAGAAGAAGAAGAAGAAGAAGAAGAAGAAGAAGAAGAAGAAGAAGAAGAAGAAGAAGAAGAAGAAGAAGAAGAAGAAAAAGAATAAGATAAAGATAAAGATAAAAAAGAAAATAAAGAAAAAATAAAGAAATAGAGGTAGAACCCCCTAAATACCTCGAAAATTATTTTCAAAAAGAAAAAAAGAAAAAAATCATTTGTCCAGCTCGTCACTCGGCCATGATGCTCTTACCTCCGTCCTCGGTAACTCGTTCCCGCACACGGATATGCATCACGCCACAGCCCAGACGCACAAGACGATTCCCAGAACCATCATCCAAGAAACTTTGTCCGCCATCATGTGCACCAACAATAGCATCGCTCTGCGATTTGGCCCAGTCTGCGAATCCATCGTGGGAAGAGTCCGCCCCGTTCTGCGTGTCCACCCCCCTCAGGATCCCAACGAGGGCGCTCGGACAAAACAAGAGGGCCTCGCCCTGGCGGAGGGCTACGATCCGAGCAAACAGCGCAGTCAGGGTATCCGAACCGTTGTGCCGTTCTGCGTTTGAGGCGCCATGCTCGGAAGACTGAGAGGACGAGGAAGACGGGGGAGAAGACGCGGAGGAGGATAGCGAAACCAGGCCAGGCTGTGCTGCCGCGAGATGCCTCTTCAGACTCTGCAGCCAGTCCGGAGATGTGAATCTGTGTACTATTGTCACGGAACACAGATCCAGCAATTTGGGCGATATGGTAGGCTCTTGCGTGGCGATGATGACGCGCGCGCCGAGATGTCGCTGCAGTCGGATCGTGGCGAGCAGGGACTCGGTGAGGGCTTGGCTCTCGGCACTGTCTGTCATGTATTTGTGTGCCTCGTCGAGGGCGACGACGCGGCCTGTTTTTGTGTTTTGCTCGAGGAACAGGCCAAGACAGATGTTGAAGAGCGCGCAGGCTGACTCGGCTGTCACGCAGGGACACGAGAGGTCCACGATGGTTAACTGGCCAGCCTAGGGAAAGTCAACCGGTGCTTTTCATATGCCATTGCTTTTGCCACTCTCTATATCTTTGTCGCTTTATGTCGCCTAACTCCTTTTTTTTCCCTTTTTATTTCCCCCGAAGTGTAAAGGACTTTCAAGCACTCACCTTGCCCTCCCAGACCGTCGCCGTATCGCCCTGCCCATTATGCCCATCTCTGAAAGCAGCCACAGAACCCCTCGTGCCGACATGCTCCTGCGCCAAGAAACTCTCCAGAGTTTCGAGCCGCTGCATAAGCGGTCCCGTCTGGTCCTTACTAAATCTCTCGCTTGTGAGAGCCTGCTTGAAGGCACGATAGTCAAAGTGGCCGGCCGTCTGCTGCTGCTGCTGCTTTATGCGCATGTCCTTGAGAATCCGCGTCAGGACGTGAAAGTAGAGCGGCATGCCGCCGCCCTGGACAGAGCTGACGGCCATGAGGTCCAGCATGCGCCTGGTGTTGAGGTTGCGCTGGCTGAGGCGGAGTTCCTGCACCTTGACGTTTTTGAGATGTGCATATGTGGACTTTTGAAGGTATATGATTAGAATAGGAGTCTGATGACATACGTGAGAACAGAAACGTTAAAAACAAAATACACATACCCTGATCTGCGCCACGTTGGTCGGAGCACACAAGACCCGCACACTCACGTCTGGATTCGACGACAGATGCGCAGCCTCACACGGCTGACCGTTTGCGTCGGACGAAAAGGCATCGTAGTGGAAGACGATGGCGGTGAGAGGCTTGGGGAGGGTATTAGCCTCGGACGCCAGGAGACAGTTCTCCAATAGACAACTGAGGGTATGGCTCTTGCCGGACCCCTGACTCCCGCAGATGAAGGTGCTCGATGGGGCCGTCACGTTGTAGTGCAGGAAAGGGGCGTCCTCGGGGCGGATGTCTACGTCTGTGAGGTCAGAGACGGCGCTGCTGCTGCTGCTGCTGCTGCTACTGCTTTTGCTGCTGAGTTCTCTCAGCTTGGCAACTTCGCCGCCCAGGAGACCGTACTGGGAAAATATGAGCTTGCTCGGTGCGTTCTGGCCGTCGACATGCCGTCTCACGGCCTCGGTGAAGATGGGTGTATTGATTATCTCGCGGTCATCGAGGTCCTTGGCATTGAGTCTGAGGAGGCGTAGTTTTCTGCGCGTGTCGTCTGAATCATCTTTGATGCTCAATTTTTGCAGGCCAAAGACGAAGGGCGCCATGGCGGGAGATTTTTGCCTGCTGTCGTGGACGTGGACCTGGTTGTGAGGGTGAGGATGGACGGAGGGCTCGGGTCTGAATTCAAAGTCGAATGTGGTGCGCATCTTGGCGTGAGGGAACTGGCAGACGCGTTGGGATATCATATAGGATAGAAAGCGTCGCGTTTGCACCGCGATGGCAGTGTATCGAGTCTAGTCCGGTGGTCAGACGCGTTGGAATATCATATGGGAAGGAAGCGTTGCGTTTGCACCGCGATGGGACGGTATCGAGTCTGGTCTGGTGGTCAGACGGTCGGACTCTGAAGCAGTGAATTTGGCGACGGAGACTGGATGTGTGTGTGTCTGTGAATTTTCGGTCTGGGGTCAGGGGTCTGGGGTCCTGGCATCTGGTCTGGCATCTGTCCTGGTATCTGTCCTGGTATCTGTCCTGGTATCTGAGACGCGATATGTGGAACACGTCGCTCCATGTGGTGGAGACGAGGGACTTGACGAGAGACAAAAAAAAAAAAAAAAAAAAAAAAAAACGCACAGACTCGTTTGCCAGATCCATCCTTGTATAAGGCTGCCAGACAGTGGGCGGTCAGTGATGATGACTGATTTAGCAGTGGCACAGCTGCGTGAGAAGTCCACATTTTCATGCTTGATCTGTCCTCTCCCTTTTTCTTCTGGTGTTTATGTTCGTCTTCTTCTGTTTCCCCGCCTCGTCCTCGTCCTCTTGTTTTCCCCGTCCTCCTCTTCTTTTTTTTCCGGGTCCTCCTCCTCTTATTGTCCTCGTCCTCCTCTTGTTCTTTTCCTCGTCCTCGTCTTCTCCTCTTTTCCCTCTTTTCATCTTCCTTTTCCTCCCAAACTCGCCGTCCGTGGAACCTCAGTCGTGACCCATGTCCGTGTCCGTGTGCCCGTGCATGAATCGCATCACGTGCGAGAGCCGGGAGCCGACGGCCGGCAAGGAATCCGAATCTGATGCATGGCCATGATCTGGCAGCATGCCGTCGGTCGAGCAGAGCACGGGATATAGTGGTGCAACCGGCATGGAATGGAGATGGATGGATGCAATAGCATCTTGAGTCTGGCCCGAGGCGCATTGTTTGTGGAGGTGCCGCCGCGTCTCCACTCGGCCGCCCCACCCATTGACCATCAGATTCACCGACCCACTCGCCCTCGCACCTGCCCAACGCACGCACCTTCCTCACTCACTCACTCATCCCACGCTTACTCACCATCCGCTCCCTCACCACCCGCAGCCACACACAGACGAAAAACCGACTCGACATGGCCCGCGAACGAGAGGGGGCAGCGGACGGTGAAATGAATCCGTCCGTCCGCAGCGATTGCGTCTTCTGGGTCTGATGCCAAGCTCGTGATGGGGTTTTTTTTTTTTTTTTTGTTCCTCTGTTTTGGGGGGGGGAGGGGCAAACAAAGGAAAATCCCAAATCAAGCCAGGCCAGTCGCAATAAAATTGGTTCTGCAACGGTCGCGGCAGAAACCAGGAACCCCCCACAGCTCTCTCTTTTTTTTTCTTTTTTTCATTCTGGAAGGGACAAAAAAAAGGCCGAAGTCTGCGCCGCAGCCTCTCATCAGACAGAGCCATCAGCAGCTACTCGGCAGCTAGCCCAATCGCGTCTGCGATCTGCATTCGTGTGGTGTATGTGACGGGTCACAAAGGCGATAGAGATAGAGTCGAGTGGGCAGGGCGGCCGTCCCGTGTTCCGCGACGCCCTGCAGCGCCCTGCAGCGCCCTGCAGTGCCCTGTAGTCCACTAGACCCCAGCACCAATGAATGCGTTGAAACTGCACGGGGCGATTGGCCAATCAGGCCTGGCCAGGTGCGGGCCGCCTACCCGGCGCAACCGGCGGCTTTTGAAGGCGGCGTTTGACATTTGTCTAGACTTGGCCTTTCTGTCTTTCTGTCAGTCTGTCAGTCTGTCAGTCTGTCAGTCTGTCATTCTGTCTCTCTCTCTGATGCAGTCGTACCGGCGAGCATGGTTCCATATGATTCCTGGCACCGCAAGGCAGCCAGAAATCTGTCTGTGACGAACGATCCACACACTTATTGCATGCACATATATACATACCTATGTAATTATATAGGTATATAATTACACATATATACATGTATGCATATGTACAGGTACATATGCATCTTAAAGATGGACCTGGTTACCCCAGGTTTTACCGGCCCCGGTACCGAGGAACGGCGACAAGTACCCATGTACATGATCAGAATTATCTAGTCCCCCAATTCCATGATCCATCATTGACCCTTGTCTCAAGATTCGTCTAATCTGGTATTTATAGGCCATCCGTGTCCCGTCGATAGATTGATTCACTTTTTTTTTTCCTCTCTCGCTAGAATCCTACTTTTCTGCTATCGAACCCGATCCTCATCCATCGCACTTCGGGACACCATGGGCCGACTCCCCGTCCTGCAGGGCCGGGCGCTCCTGTTCACCGTCACGACTCTGACGTCGCTCGGCTTCATGTTGATCGGATACGATAACGGTTTAATGGGCGGACTGGGTGCGTGGTTGTCCTTGGTCTTTTTTTTTTTTTTTTTTTTTTTCTCCCCTTCTCCCTCTAAAGCTACACCGTCCCTAGTCCGTCCGTCGCCCCAACCGAGTCTGGTTCGACAACGTTAGCGCCATTGTGCTAATGAAACATTTTTTTGTCTTCTCCTTCGCTCTGTTGATAATTCTCATGACCGTTTGGAACTCCATAGGCTGACCATCACCCCAAGGAACATCTCCCAGCCAGCTACGTTGGAGAGGAGCCCATCAAATCATTTTCACTGTGGGGCATGCCATTCGCTGCAAGCTGCTGCATCAATGTGAATTCTGTACTTGTGGACGTGTATATCAGGGTGTATACATTCATATGACCATGAATGTATACGGGTATCGTTTGGACTTCTTCATTACAAGGTGTCATCACCACCAGATCTCTCGAGGCTGGATGAACTAGGCTCGAACCAATACGTATCGCCCAGCACTACCACCGCCGTGCCTGCCTACCATCCTGCCCTTTCTCACTGGCGTAGGAACAGAGTGCCCCCGCTCAGTAGAACTTCATCTGAACAGTCGCTTCCTTGTCCGCGTCGAGAACCTCTCCACACCACTGCCCTGTTGTGCGTGCCACAGCTGCTGCACTCCCACGCCATGGCTGTCTGCACAAACCCTGTATCGTCGCCAGGCTTCTCGAAGGTGATCAGGTCGTAGCGGGCCACGCTTCACTTCCGTGTCCATTACCTCGACTTCGTCATCGGCATCCACCTCGTCCGTAGATGGTGGCGGCGTGGGCATATCCGATTGTTTCTCGCCTGCTGCGATCCATTCGCCCTGAACGTTTCGTGCCGACTCGATAATTTCTCCAGCAAACAGCTTGGCCACGGCTTTGACGGCGGTGCTGACCATTTGTGGTACGGATTGAGATACTGTAGCATTGACCACCTTTATGGCGCATGTGAACAGAAGTTGACTTTTCTTCCAGATGAAATGGAAAAAAGGGAATCAAGCAATTGGGGGGGAAGGAGGCATGATATCCTTACTCTTTTGACAACAGCGTCTGATAATTTTGCTGCTCTCCATAGTTCGTATCGATTGTATTGCTCGCTGTCAAAGGCTTCTACCAGCATGGCTCTCAGCCTAATCTCCTCTTGTTTCTGCTCCTGAGTGCGGGCGCCAGCATCCTCCAAGGCCATTTCCCCATTTTCATCATCGTCGTCGTCGTCTTCGGCCTCTTTATCTCCACCCTGACCACTGGCGGTTGTGGGCGCCTTCCCGCCTACCAAGCTGGGAGTTCGCTCGGCCGAGTCGTCCCCCTTGACGGTCTTCAATCTGCGTCCCCTCT
This sequence comes from Claviceps maximensis, assembly GCA_018360255.1. Lineage (NCBI taxonomy): Eukaryota > Fungi > Ascomycota > Sordariomycetes > Hypocreales > Clavicipitaceae > Claviceps > Claviceps maximensis. The sequence goes on from SRPZ01000294.1 coordinate 15,613, forward strand.
TCTTCTTGCGAGCTCCACTGGTAGTCGCACTGACAGCGCTGCCACTGACGATGGATGCAGCGTCGACTGAGGGCGAGCGAGCGTAAGGCGATCGGACGGCTTCTGGCGGGAAGGATGTTTGACGCAGCGGATGAGCGGGCACAGATGATTGGGACAGATTGGACGGCTTCCGGCGCTTGATGGGGGGGGCGTTGACATCGAGAGTGGAGGATCGCCGTTTGTTTGGCAGTTGAGCTGGCGACGGATTAGGAGGCGACATGGCCAGCGGCGAGGAGACATAGGGGGGCGATGCCATGGCGGTTGATGTCTTGATCCGGGAGTTTTGATGATGGTGGTGGTGATGGTGGTGGTGGTGATGGCGGTGGTGATGGTGGTGGCGGTTGTGAGGGCGATGGCAGGCGACGAGAATTGAGCTGAGCCATGAAGTGAGCCCAACGTGTGCACGTAGATTGAAGACCAGATCAACACGCGGTTGCACCGTGCTTGGCCAATCGCGGGGTCACATGACCGATGCAGACGACGCGGAAGCAGCAATGGCAAGAGCGTGAAGAGCGAAGAGAGAGTGATGGTCGATGATGACTGGCTGGAGCAGGGGCCAAGAGAAAACCCCCGCCACTCCGTCCACTCCGCGTCCTCCCTCCACCGGCAAGTTGCTTGCAGCGCAGCCGAATGCCGCGCTTGGGGTGGTTCACGGTTCGAGCACATTGTACAACTCCATGTAGAGTCTTGCACCACCCGTCATGGTACATCCCAACGTCGCTGCACGGTGCCTCACGATGAACACGATGTGGCCCGGCCGGGCGTCGCGCGGGAGATGCGCAATCGGCTACTTCCTGAGAGGAGGCAGGCACGCCATGACATGCCGCCTCCCGAGACAGAGAGACAGAGCGGAGCGGAAATCCCTTCAATGTGCCTCACCGGGCGGCCCCCCACTTGCGCTTGCGCTTGCGCCCGGGACCGGTCAGGGCCAGGCCAGAGACCAGAAACCAGAGACCAGAGACCAGAGACCAGAGACCAGAGACCAGACCAGACCGGAACCAGACCAGACACATTTCATACTTCACACTGACATGTTCATGCTTGCTGTCGCGCGTTCCCCGCCGACGTCGCAGGTCTACCCGGTCAACGCTGCTGGCTTTTATTTGAACCTTGTTCCTCTCCGTCTCTTGTCCAGCCCGTCTCTTCTCGTCCTTCCTCACGCCATCATCAGTCCGCGCTGCCGCAGTCTCATCATCACCAGGTCCTGATTCGACCTCTGTGTTCTGTGTACTCTTTGAAGCCGGTCCGGCCCGTGACTGGGGCTTTCGGTTTTTTTTTTTTTTTTTTTTTTTTTTTTTTTTTTTTTCCTCCTCTGCGCCGACCCCTCCAGACATCCCTGCCGACTTCGTCATCGCGCCCCCTCCACCCTTTTTTTTTTTATTCAAAATCATCCATCGTCTTCCTCGCCGTCCACAATGGCGCAATTCGCAGACCCTGACGCGAATGCCGTGCCGAGGCAGACCCCGGACACCGCCAGCGTCTCTGGCTCGTCAACAAGCGAAAAACCTCCTCGCAGACGCCGCCACAAGAGCAAGAAGAACCGCGCCGAGGCCAGACCTGATCCCCATTCCGTTGTCCTCAACGGCAGTCGCTCTGCCGTCCTGGACAAGAGACGCCACAGCCTCAGCAAGGCTGCTCGCGATCCTCGAGACGAGCCACCGACCAAGAAGAGGGCGACCGTCACGGGAAGCAGCTCGATTGTGCGATCGCCGAGCCCAGTCATTGACTTTGAGGGTCTGAGCAGACCCAGTACGTATTCAAAACCCTTTTGTTTTTTTTTTAAAATAAAAGAAAGAAGAAAGAAAGAAGAAAGAAGAAACCCCCCCGTTCTTGTCGTCCCGCCCGTCTGTCTTGGTATAATTAGCAATCAAATTCTTCCTCTGTCCATCGTTCCCCTATTGACAACCCTTCTCCAGGCCTCGGCACCCGACAACGACAAGAAGAGACCAAAGAACAAGCCGCCCTGCGCATGGAAAAGATGCGCGCTGCCGTCCGTACTCTCCTGGAATGCGTCGGTGAGGATCCCGATCGAGAAGGCCTCCTCGACACGCCCTCGCGCTACGCAAAGGCCCTCATGTTCCTCACAAGCGGCTACCAGGTCGACGTCAAGCAGACCATCAACAATGCCCTGTTCAACGAATCCCACAACGAGCTCATCATCGTCAAGAACATTGACATTCACTCTCTCTGCGAACATCATCTAGTTCCCTTTATCGGCAAGGTCAGTCACTCCACCTCAACCGTTCAGTCAGCCCAAAACAAATCCCTCTGCCTCTCGATGACCTCTGACCTCTGACCTCTGACCTTAAATGTCTACAGATGCACATCGGCTACATCCCCCACAACACCGTCGTCGGCCTCTCCAAACTACCGCGCATCGCCGAAATGTACGCCCGCCGTCTTCAAATCCAGGAGCGCCTGACCAAGGAAGTCGCCAACGCCATCATGGAGATCCTCAAGCCGAGAGGTGTCGCCGTCGTCATGGAATCCAGCCATCTGTGCATGGTCATGCGCGGAGTCGAGCAAACCGCCACCTCGACCATCACCAGCTGCATGCTCGGATGTTTTGAAAAATCGAGCAAAACACGCGCCGAGTTTCTGAGTCTCGTCGGTCTAAATAAAGTCTCATGAGTTGACACCGTCCAGTTACTGTCCACCCTTTTTTTTTCCCCTCAAACTCATACAAATATATTCATTCTTGTTTCAACTTTTCCCCCCCTTTTTTCTCTCCCTTTTTTTCTGTCCTCTTTTTTTTACCATTTTCTCCTTTGCATTTTCCCCCGTCGTTTGAGGTCATGAATCCACTTCAACTTGGTCCATTATGTCGGCGTCAAAGGAGTTTTCTTTTTCATCATCTTCTTAATTTCTCATATTATTTCCGGGGGTCATATTTCAAAATAAACCAGTCTTGACGACAGGCCTCATGAGCGACGTCACGCGGGGTACCAGGCTATGCATTCAACAACCGCCATATTATATCCCAGATCTAAATAAATAAACCAATAAAAACACACACAGACACATATAGTTAGAGTTAGGACATTTGATCCATTGATTCATTTGTGTCTTACCCTATATGTTTTATATTCTATTCTCATACGTTATAATAAAAACTTGCTTCATTCTTCGTGCATGGTACTGTCTATGAAAATCATTGTTACTACCACTATATCTTTCTTTCCCTTCCCCCTCTTTCTACCCTCCCCTTTTTAAAGATTAAACAGACAAAAAAAGTGGAAAGAAAACATAAAATACCAGCAAATTAGAAACGAGCTTATTAAGCACACCCCTTGTTACGGTCCGCAGGAACCATCCATATAAAGGATGGTTCCTGGGAGACCACAACGAATTTAACAACAATCTTACACCGTACAAACGTGCACCTAACTGGACTTGTGTGACCTTTGTTCTGTAACCTTATAAAGCATCGGTAAATACGCTGATGCCAACGCCCTACGTGTCGTATCCAACACGCAACACCTTTCTCCCCCAAAAAAGGTGACAACATCCGTAACACAGTTGCACATATTTTCCGAATATATCGTTTTACGTTCTTTTCTTGCTATACCCCTTCCATAATGTTCATTTTTTTTTTAAATAGACAGTCGCATGAAGGCTGATGGACGGTGTTACAAACACTACATTATAACGCTGTGATACGCCAAAAACAAAAACAAAAAACATCATCATATTACGTTGGCCTGATATTCCTTTCCTATTTCTTCTGTGGTAAATGTCTTGTTTGATCTGTCACACAATATCGACATGTGAAACTAAAATAAGATAAACCTTCCCTTTGTTGCCTTGTTGTCAGACCCAGGACCTGTCAGCTCAGACATTGAAAGAAAAACAAAGTGCCATGTGATTAAGCCAGTGCACCTGTGAACCAGTGCGTTCAATATGTATCCGTTCTAAAAAAAAACGCATTTCCCCTGACACTTTCTGTGCTCTAAAACTTCATTTTCCTTGACCGTAACACCATTAATTCGTCTTTACGCACCCCCCCTTTTTCTCCTTCCCAGCATTTTGATACAGGGTTGAAAAGAATCTGACAAAGAATTATTATTTAGGGGGGGGGGGGGGGGGGGACAGAAAAAAAAAACCGTAAAAGAAAAGGCAAGCATTCCAGACTATACCACAGCCCCAATAGCAAAAAAGGATAAAAAAATGTAGAAAAGACAAGTAGTTAGAAATGAAGCACAAAAAGTTGAGACCCTACACATAGACTTGGACTCCAGACACTTCCAACACTCCCAAGAGAACTGTTTCAAAGGGCAATGCCTGTCCTATTCGCCATCTATCATGGCATCGAGCGCGTTTCTCTCGCATTCAAACGACTCTGCTGTCACGGCTTCTACCGCCTTGTCATCCTTCTTCTTGTCTTCGTCATCGTCCTGGTTGGTCATCTCTTTGAACATTTGATCGACTTTACCGTCCTCCTGTTTTGTGTCTTCGACGCCGTCGTCCTCTGATGAAACAGACCGATGAGTGTTACCGAGAGAGCCCCGTTTTGACCCTGAGCCCCAGACATCCGGACCCCAAATTGATTCGGCTTGTTTTCGACCAACATCCGTGCGTCCAAGGATCTCGAGAGCCTTACTCTTTCCAGCCTCGGTGTGTAGATCAACGCCGTCCTCCATGTCCTGGAGCAGTCGATCCTCTAATGTCATGGATGATCTGTTCACAAACAGCGGGGCCCCTGAGTCAAGAAAGCCAGGATGAATGCTGCTATCCGCACCGGGTGAATTCGTCTTGACTTGGTCACCATCCGGTGAGCCAGCGCCCCTTTCTTCATGTCCACGCGGAGAAACGGAGTCGTCGTTGCTTGCAGGCCCGGGGGCATACGCAGATGCACCGCCATATGCACCAAGACCCGATAGTGACATCAATGACTTGTGTGGGTGCTGTGCTGCGGCCGCTGCCGCGGCCGCCTCTGCATTGGCTGCTTTACGACGAAGGCTATTGGCTTTGCCCTTGGCATGTTCTGGCAAATCGTCAGGGTTGTCCACACCGTACTCGGCCAGCATCTTTTGCAGTTTCGTCGGTCGCGGTTTTCGGGTGCTAAGCGACACTTCAAGTATGGGCGGCGGAACAGGTGCAACGGGGCACCATTTGTGCAACTCCTGCCTGAAGAAGTTGGTTTCGTGAGACAGTAGGACTTCAGCACCCTCAAGTTTTCGGAGATAAAACCGCTGCGTCTCAATCTCGGCTTCAGTAGATACAAGAGGATTGCAAAACCTAGCAATGTGATCCCGGAAGACTTGTGCGTTGTCAATGATATTGTTGAGGACCTCTTCTTCCTCTGGTTGGAATGGCAGGTGAGCGATCTCGTCGGTGAGAGAGATTAGATCTTCCAACTTCGGACGGGCTGCATCTCGAGGAATTTTCTCTCGGTAGTCGCAGATGGGGCAAGTGTACTTGTCGTCTTCCTTGACTTTGCCTCTGGCAATCTTTAAGCACCTGTAATGATACCTGCAAGAAGAAGGAAAAAAAACGTCAGCAACTTGGTGATCTAGCCATCTCCGCCCAATTGGAATGCAATAAAGCGACTTACCATTCATGGCACAGTTCGCACTCAATCATCATGCCAGCCTCTACTTTTCTGCATATGCAGAAAACCTGCCGCGAACGATCTCCGAGTCGGGCAGCCCCTTGCTCAGGAGTGACTTCTCGAGACACCGGCTCGGCAGGAAGGCGCGGCGTGTCATTTTCAACATCAAAACAGTGCCCATTCCGCTCCAAGACATGCTCAAGGTGACTCTTCAGAATATGCAGCGGTGCATTCGACTTGCCAAACAGCTTTTTTCCCTTTCGCATCCAATCCTCGTGTCTCTTGCGTTCGTTCTCCAGATCAAGCGTGCCATTCGGCTTGGAGTTCAGTTCTTCCAAGTTTCGTATGATATCTACTACCTCGGTGTACTTTGGACGATTTCGAAAATTGGTGTCTCGACATCGCTGTGTGACTTCCATGATTTGTCGAATGGCTTCTCGCTGCTTATGCAGGATACGATCAACCTGGGCCAAAGTATCCTGCGATACAGGAAGAGAATTTGCTTGAACTTGTTTAGAAAGCGCCTCGAGTTGAGGATAATGAACAACCTCGGCTCTGACCAGTTGTTGAGCTTTAGTTTCCCAGTTCTCTCCTGCTTGCAACTGATCGCAGTAAAACTTCAAGTGATCGTTGTAGGCCGGAACTTCTAGTCGTCGACCCTCTTCGATGATGTCTCTTACATCCTGGAGGGAAAGAAAAACGCCCCGGTTGGATCGGGCCTTTAGATTCCACCGCATCTGCTCCAAAACCTTTGAAAGACGGTCGATTTCTGGCGTGTCTACATTGAAGCTTCTTCCTTCTTCCAAGAGCTCTTCGATTGTTTCCATGGGAATTGCAGCTGTATTTTCAAGAGTTCGAGCAGCATTCATCTGAAACTGCTTGATCGCCGCTGCTCGATCTTGAAGCTGCAAAATCTCGGGACATTCGAATCCAAGGTGCTCAGCGTCTCTGAGTAACCGGTGAATATTGCTGATATGGCGCGATTCGCGCTCTTTCTGGTCTTGATAGGCATTGCCAATGGATTTGCGCATACCACTTTGCCAAGCTTTTTCGTTCTTTCGGCGGTTCTGCTGCTTGCGCACAATGTAGTTGATCGCTTCCTCGACCCATTCGTTGCAACGATCGACGAACTCTTTTAGTATAGGCAGGGACGGAAGATCACAGGGAATGCGTTCGCCTTCGTGCAGAATGCTTCGAAGAGATTTGAGTGCTGGCGTCGTTTCTTCATCAAGCATTTTGGCGTACTTTTCTTCCCACATTTCCGGCGTGCGTGCTTTATCAAACACTTTCTCGTACATCTTGGTAATTGTCTCGTCCGTCGCTCTATATATGAGAGTGTGACCCGCGCCAATGAATCGCTGCTCCTCCGTTTTATCACAGCACGCATGATAACCCGCATGAGCGATGCATACCGTTTTGCCCGTCTGTTCACACTTAAACCTTGATAAGAATGCAAAGGTTTTGCAGTACGAACAGCACTGCTCATCCTCATCTAAATCATCCTCTTCTTCAATCTTGAAAGCGATTGCGCAGTCCTGATCCCCGGATCCGTCAATGGTACATTTGTGAGAGGATAGCGCCTTATGTTTTGCTATAAAATCGGCCCTTTGTGACAGCTCGCGCTTTCGAATTCGTTCTAGTGCAGGGCCAAGCCACTTCGCCGTCTGTATGCTTATTGCTGCTGCCACGCCACCTTCAGCAGCTGTCCAGAGAAGTTCATCATGTGAGAAACAGGGTTGTCGTCGAAACAACTGCAACCTGTCGACTCCGGCCGAGCCAAATGGTTCCCAGTTAGAAGGAGCAAAATTCACGGCTTCGTTGAAGTTGAAACCGTGATTGAAGCCTGCATGATACGCCTGAGGAAAGGTAACGACAAATTGCCCCGCCCGTTGGTCCAAAGCATATACCCTTACACCAGCCTTTTGAAGTTGCTCTGGAGTGAGAAGAGTCACGAGCTGAAACAGGAGATCTGGCTGAGTCTCAAACAACTCAGGAACTGCCTCCCTCATGGCTGCTTCAAATTTCTCAGCGTCCTCACCTGGTATACCATACCAAGTTTTGGTGGCGCCAAAATGTTGATAGTTGGCAGAATAAGCATAGTGGTCTTCATTGTGCCAGCAAAATGTGGAGAAGATCATGCCCACGTAGACCCAGGGCACCGTCATGCCGGAGATGTCTGACTTGATATGCCGGAATAGACTCTCAGGATGAAGAGGCAGAACATTCAAGTTCCACGGATCTGAGGCGTAGGGGTTTTTGGGATTCCTCTCTATTGTGGGGAAGCCGGAACCATGTGTTGTGCAATGAATATCGGCGCCATACTCTACCTCAACGGTCTCTTCCAGGTCCGCTACCAGTCGCCAGAACTCAGTTTCTACATCTTCCTCAGTGACTGGCCGGTGACAGTTTAGGGCATGATCGAACGGCATCTTCTTTTCGAAATATCCCTGTTTGAAATCGTTTGCTTTTTGTTGAAACTGCTTAAGGGAGTATAAACCACCTTCTTCGAACCCGAAATGTCCGTCGCCTACTAAGCATCGTGGGCAATTCCACTCTGCTTCGGGCTTACGTTTGAGTGGGGGGTCCAGGCAAGGTCCGTGATAAGAGTGGTCGCATGTTTCGCAAACAAGCAGAGCACCACTATCCTCTCCGCGGCCACAGTTCTCACATCGTTCGTCAGGGACTTCTGTTTCGTGTTTGGGAATCCGAGGTGCTGTAGGACGAAAAGGAGTCATGTGAGAACCAGCAACAGTTGGCACGGGTTCTTTTTTGAGACGTTTGCTTCGTCTGCTGTTCCCCTCAGTGTCCTCTTTGTCGATGTCTGCATCCGGCCTTGTCGAGTCAGACACGTCGGTTCCGAGTCGGCGTTTCGCGACAACGGAAGATTGATTTGAGCCATTAACGCGGGTTTCGGGAGTATTGCTGACGGAGACTGCCGAGCTGCTCACTCTTTTGACGTCGGGTGTAAAGCTGCAGCTGCCAATTTGACTTGACCTCGATGCAGAATTGACCGCTGTAAACCCTCCTGAATTGATAGCCTTAAAGCCTCCGGAAGATGCGGAGGTGGGTGTAGGCGCAGGCGGAGCATCGAACATTGGTGTGTCCCGGTCTATCTCGTGTTTCAGCCCGTTCAGATTGTTCTGTAGAGCTTCCGATGCTTTGCTAGTCGGAGAATCACCCTTGAGGCTGGTTGGCGTGTTGACGTGAGACTTTCTGACGGGTGTTTGTGCCGGACTGGGTGTCAAAGGTCCACCATACTCTTGTTCCAATTGTTGATGGACACCGGGTTTGGCAAGGCGCAAGTATTCTTCGTAAGGGCATAGCCAGCGCTGGTACGAGTTTTTCAGAGATGTGGAAAGGGATGACATGATTTTGCCACTATATCCTAGATCACGACCAATTTCTGCCCATTTCTTCAATTTGCAGACCTTGTCGAAACCGCCCCGGGATTCAACTGCCTTTTTCAAACGATACAGGTCCAGAGGCTTCTTATCCACGTACGGCAGTCGATGTAGATTACTACCTTGCTGCTTGTGAAATTTGGATAGCCCATCGAGATAAGTCAAATTCGCACGAGTGCCTATTTCGTCAGCCAGAGTGTTTATCAAGTGTCGACAAAAAAAAAAAAAAAAAAAAAAAAAAAAAAAAAAAAAAAAAAAGAGGTCCGCTACATAAACTCACTGCCTTCGACAGAATTCAGCTCTTGCTTTCGGGTTCGAAAATGGAATTTCTATCATTTTCAAAATTAGCACCGTTTCAACTTGAGAAGCTGTACGAGAATGTCGGAAGCCCGCGCAAGCGCACCTCTGTGTCTATAGCGAAATCTGGGTTCCACGAATCGGGAGGAATGATTTTGCATATGCCATACTGAGAGGCCTCGGGTGTAATCTTTTTCATGTACTCCATCGGATCTCGCCATTCCTCCTCAGTCGGGCAGTAAGTAGGCGCCTCAGAGATCCCATGTGGTCTCGACTTCTTCTTCAGGGGCTCGCGTGCGGCCGTTGGTTGACCACGACGTTCGACTGATGTAAGGTCTAATGCTGTGCTAATCATGGCACTTAGCGGAATTTGCGAATTTGGGGGATGATAGCCATTTGTGTTGACTTTTCGTTTTGGTGGCGAGGATGTTTGGGCGGACGATCCGATGGCAGGTGAATTGCGCGAGCTCACGTTGGTGCTGGGTACCCCTGGGGTTTCCATGGTAGCTGTTGACATTGGTGCCATTTCGGGGCAAGGGAGCCTTTTCGGATTGTGCGCACGAAGCAAGTGACTTGTCCTCACACGGAGGATAGAGTCCTTGCGTCAGATCGATCAATCGATCAGCAGGGCAGATGTTGATATTCGAGATTTAGGGTGACTGGGCGATTGGCGTACGTTATGGGTGATGAACTGCGCGCATTGTAGCGAAACTGACACCGTCGCTGAAGGAGTATCGAGAACCACGACAGGCATATATCAGGCGGAGACGAAATCGGTGATCGTCGTGTAAGAGGACGGGGGGAAGATTAAAGGGTTTTTTTATCGATTTACAAAGAAAAAGTTTGTCGACTAGGCTGCATGAGAAGTAAGTTTGGTTGTCGAAGTGCATTGCTGGAGGAGAGGGAAAAAAGAGGCAAAAACCACGTATATGATGAAATGGTTCGTCGGCCTTGCACCGCCATGAGATAACTCACTGGTCCGAAAATGAGTATGCAGGCAACAGTACTAGATTCCAAGAGTCAACTACGCCAGTGGGACACCGCAGTTGTACAATAGAGACCAGCAGCCGAGGTGTAAAAACCATGCAGGTTTTGTAGGAGGTGCTGATCGTGGGTAGATGTTTGGTGCGAAAACGAGCGACAAGCAGACAAGTGATGGGGTCTAGTCGCAGTGTTGCAAATATGATGAGGTGAGAAGACTGGAGGATTCCACTTGCGGACTGGGACTGGGACTCGGACTGGGACTGGGACTCGGACTGGGGGCTGGCTGGCAACTAGAATGGAAACCGGGCTGTCGCGCTCTTTCCTGGCCGGGGCTCGGGTGCGAGCGAGGCTCAAAGTCCTTTATCTCGAGGGGGAAAGGACGATCCACGCGAGCCGTAGTGCCAGGGCGACTTGTACCTTGCCGCTGATTCAAGATGACCACGTCACGAGTACGCCATATCGCGTCTGAGTTGGGCCACAGATCAAGTATCGCTACCGACATGAGCTTCTGAGCATGAGCATGTATATGTACAAGCGGGTCCTTGCCGGAGGATTGATGGATCCACTCTTCTGGACCGACGAGAGCGGCGATTCTCCAGCACACGGTGCCGTATCGAGCAATCAATCGCACCTGCGTGCGTGCGGACGGACGGACGGACGGAGCAGCATGTGCCTTGTTGCGTGCATGTAAGTTGGTGCGGTCGTGTGTGTCAAGTAAGTAGGGACCTGCCTACGTAGGTGGTCTGGTGTCTGGTAGCGTCTGGTGCTTAGCCTAAGCCCAGCCTGCATGTGGTGACCAGGGCATCGGCTTTTGCATTGCAGTCACGATTCCATCACGACCAAGTGCCCCGCGGCCCATGGCAGTCGTCGCCGCGACTTGGTCGCTTGTTGCTTGTTGCAACCAACCGCCATTTGCGGCCGCCATTTGCCATTTGCAGACCTTTCTCACAAGCAGATACTACGTCGCACGACCAGGCTTTAGCCTCCGGAAATGAATGATAGTGTACCGTCGCCCCAAGCGCTCTGGCTCTGCTGTTACTAGACGGAACACGAACACGAAGCACCTACACAATACAAGACTGCTTAAAAAGCAGCCCTGCCCTGCCTGCTACCTACCACATGCGCAACACCTTATTTTCGAGCCAAGACTGGAAACCCCTTGGCCTCCTGTCTCCGTGGTCACACCCGTTTTTATTCATGCAACAATCGGCGCATTATACTGGAATACTCTTTTCTTGTGTTTTCTGGCAAAACGTTGACTTTTTTTTTTGTGCATGCAAGGGCCAAGCAAACCCTATGCTAGGCCAGATGAGCTCCTCGAGATCCACTGGCGACGCCGTCCATCTTCTCCGCGACTATTGCAATTGTATCGCCTACTTGTGCGTGTGCTTGCATCATCATCATTAGCTCTATCTTAAATCAGCTACGGCCGGGCGGGCCTCTTTGGCTCCTATTTAACACTAGAATGCCTTTTTGATGACGCAATGCTGTTCTAGGCAAGGTCTTAAGGTGTTTGGTCTGGTCTGGTACCTTTTTTTTTTTTTTTTTTTTTTTTTTTTTACCTTTGTTGGCATATGATGCTCCTGTTACATTAACCTCGTCAAGTCAAGAGTCGTCTAAAGAGGCAGCCGCGAGCTTGTTTGCCTTTTTGTTTGCCTTTGCCACACTTTTCAGCACTTTCTTCACCTCAGCACCGCCTCGAAGGCGCAAACTTAATTCTTTAACCATGTCGCCCCATCTGATGTCGCCTCCGCAACTCGGGCACGAACACTGATCGGGAATAAGATGACCGCTGCCATCGTTTGACAGTGCGTGCTGGCTCCAGCAATCCAGATGTCCCATGGCCTTGCAGCCACCGTTCGGGCACAACGCATGCAGACCTTTTCCCGGTTCGAGCTCTTGAGAACAATGCACGCAGCTCCCTTGTTGCTCAAATTCGACAATGGTATGCGCCTTCTCCACGTACTCGGCCATCGGCAGGTAGTCCAGCGGAAGAGCGTGTATTCCACAAGCCTGAGAATTTTCAGGCACATCATCGCAAGGTTCCACGAAATCCGTCAGAACCCGGAGGCCTTGTCGACTGGGCTCCTGCGTAGATTCCAGTCGCTCTTGCCAAGCAGAGTAGGCTGCCTCGGCGAAAAAGTGCAAATTCAACGGCCACCTAGCAAAGCTAGGCACACCCGTTAACAGATGGATATTAGCCATGATAGACCCCAAGCTGTGCATGGGTTTCCTTGACCATCCTCTTTTTCTGGTCTTCGTCGATTTAGAGACACGAGACCCGGCGGGTATATGCAACGACACGTGTGAATGTGCCAATGCCCATCTGGTCAAGGCTTTTCATCTTAGCAGACTTATCCTCGAGCTTTCACGACACGACGGGCCAAAGAAGTCACAAGGGGTGTCGTACTCAAATTGTAATGCAGCCACCATGCTTGGGAAGCCAGACAACACAGTAATCATCTCCCAAGGCCGTAAGAAGCCGCGCGATGTGCGTCGCGCACCGCCTCTGGAATCTCCATTGTGCTGCTTCAGACGACGGGGAGGGTTTGGTGTTGAGCCAATGTAGAGTGACGCGTGCCTGATCGTGGAACGAAGCACGTAGACTGTGTACAAAGCCGGCAGTGGCTTGACGATTTGACTCATGCCTGCGCTGGGACTGCTGGCGTGAGTCTCATGTCATCTTCAATGAAACGCGCAGCAGCGGAGAGCGAGAGGGGCGGAATTGTTCCAAGTGCAGTTGCGATTCTCGATACGAGACACGTCGAGGCCGGGCTCTTCGCTTGATGTCAGGTTGCATGCTCGTCATCGAAACCGGTTGCACGGTGATAAGTTTTCGATGGGCAGACCCCCCGCCGTGGAGTCCGGCTGGAATTGAGCCAATGAGCGGACTGGACACCATCAGGACGATCCATCATCCCCACGGGTCTCAGTCCATGTTTGATACCAACACAGGCCTGTAGGCGCTCGGCCCAACGGCATACTTGACACGATATCACAAGTAAATCATTCAGTCTGGCGAGTTGCTGCGCTTCAGATGTGTGTGTAGCATCTATCGAGTTTATTATGCCGGACACGGAACATGGCAATAATTGAAAACTTCTATCTGTTTTACAAGGAGGAACCCGTCTAGTATTCACGGATTCACGGAATACATGAGTTGGTAGTTTGCTCCTATACTTGCTCGCCAAGTGGCCTCATAGCAAGCCCTGTTTCTGCAAATCATAGTACACCTTTTCCGGCATGACATTGCCCTCGCCATCCTCCATCTGCACAATGCTGCCCTCGTCCAGTTTGGACTGTTTCTTTTCTCTCTGGATCTTTTCCCAAAGTCTTTGTGCCTCGTCCATTTTTGTAATGTCCCTAAACAGTGTAGGATTGGTGATCCCCAGACACTTCAGATTATAGATGTGACGCGATTCGTTAAAGTGCTTCTCAAACGCTCGTCGGCCCTTGTATACGTAATTTCCGCAGATTTCACATGGAAATTCGACACCTAATCCGTGCAGCCTGTAGAGCCAGAAAGGAATGGGTTTGCCATCCCAACCCAGAGGGACTTTTAGAGGATTGTAGATCTTGTCCTCATCGTCTTCGTCGTCTTCGTCGGCTTCCTCGGCGTTGTGCCTCAGCATATCAAACTCGTTGTAAAGGTTCTCCAATTCCTGCTCTCGCTCTCGTTTTGTCATGCCCTGTTTTCGTTCAACATTGACGCGAGTGTCGCTCCGTTCGGTGCTCATTGCGCTGGCCAATCGTTTGACGCGATACTCGCGTTCCGCGACAGCTCGCTCTTTGAGTCTCGTGGCTGACACACCGCCAGATGCGGCATTCGCCGATTCGGCGACGGAATCCTGCTGTCGTTGCCGCCACTGTTCTTCTGCCTTTTTGTGTTTTCGTCCTGACAAGTGGTTATTGTACACGTTTTCGTTCTTGAATTCCCTCTCGCAATATTTGCACCATTTGGCCTCGGGGCTGCTCGAAGTGGCTGCTGAGCTTCCATTCGTGGACGGCTCGGTGGCCCATCCCTCAATCTCGTTTTTATCCCATAAGCTTCCGAATTCCTCATCAAAGGAGGACAGAACCTTGTCCGCATTTTCAAGAGGACGTATCCGGCGCATAAAGTCTTCAAGATACTGTGCCAACTCTCCGACATAGGTAAAGTATTGATCGGTCAATTTGTCGCTTCGCTTGACTCCACAGTAGGCCGGCGCGAAATTGTCAAAGTGCTCCAGATATTGCAAATACGTATGGCGCTTGACATTGGGCAAGTTCAAATACGATTCGTAGCAGGTATTCAGATCGAAAAATCGACCGTATGCTTCTTCTCCAGAGAATATTGTATCCACCACTGTCGCGCCTAGTCCAGGGGTTTCTCCTGCCCTCCTTTGCCTGTATCTTTGCTCTGAGTTTTCTGCTTGCTCATTTGGATACTTGGCGTGATGCTCACGGATTTCGCCAAGCTGCTTGTAGAACATTTCGAAGGGATCGCCAGTGCCAAGTTGTTGGATTTCCGAGGCGCGGGCTCCATTGTCATCTTTGTAGATGTTCAGCAGGTCGCCTGACTGGGTTTGAATCCGGTCGAGTAGTTGGGCAATCTCATGATCGCGATTCAACCGGTCTCGAATCTGCAAGAGCAATTTTTTTTCTGTCAACGACGATGTCACAGTACGAGGGAAGGGAAGCCTTGAAAGCTTACGTGCTTGGGCTCATCGCGAACACGGTCCGCGATACCCTGCTCTAGACGCTCTAGATCCTCATGGATGTATCGCTGCTCCTCTAGAATGTACATGGTGTATCAAAAAGAACCCGATAGCGCGCCAGCGACGTGGCCTTGCAGGATGCGGTGATGGGCGACGTCGCGAGGTCAAGACTCAAATAGAAAAAGATACATGGAATTTCAATGTTGATGACTGGACGAGCTCCGGTGAAATGGACTAACTGCCAGGCACGAGCTGCTTAAAAAAAAAAGCCCCTTGAGTCTGGTCTGGTCTGGCATGGTGCAGCGAGACGCCACCGCCTCCAGCTTCTCGTGCTCCATTTTTGGCGACTGGGCCAGGCGAGTTCCCTCGCGCCGGCTGGCCATGGCTGGGAGCTTGCCGATGTAAACCCGAGCCATACAATCCACCCAAACTTTTTCAGACCAGCACGACAGCTCGAGATAGACCCGTCACCCGTTTCCTAAGCACGCTTGTTTTGACGCTTGAAATTCTTCAGTACCGACATAGGGACGTTCCGACAAGATGGCTGAAGGCGCTGCAGGTATTGACCGCAACGCGGACGAGAGGATGGAGTTCTCCACCTCTAAAGAAGTCACCGTTCATCCTACTTTCGAGTCCATGTCATTGAAGGGTGAGTGATGTGGCAAGACTCGTTCGTCTCGGGCGGGCAGATGTAATTCTAATCGCCAAGTCTAGAGAACCTCCTTCGAGGCATATACGCCTACGGTTATGAGTCCCCCTCAGCTGTCCAGTCTCGGGCGATTGTGCAGGTTTGCAAGGGACGCGACACCATTGCGCAGGCTCAATCGGGTACAGGCAAAACCGCTACCTTCTCCATTAGTATGCTGCAGGTCATCGACACTGCAGTGCGCGAGACACAAGCTCTGGTTCTTTCGCCGACGCGCGAACTGGCGACTCAAATTCAGTCCGTCGTCATGGCACTGGGCGACTACATGAATGTACAGTGCCATGCATGCATTGGAGGAACAAACGTCGGCGAGGACATTCGCAAGCTTGATTACGGCCAGCACATTGTTTCCGGCACTCCTGGACGAGTCGCCGACATGATTCGAAGACGGCACTTGCGAACTCGACATATCAAAATGCTCGTGCTCGACGAGGCGGATGAATTGCTGAACAAGGGTTTTCGAGAGCAGATATACGACGTTTATCGATATCTCCCTCCCGCCACTCAAGTTGTGGTCGTAAGCGCTACTCTTCCATACGATGTCTTGGACATGACGACGAAATTCATGACCGATCCGGTTCGAATTCTCGTCAAGCGTGACGAGCTGACGCTCGAAGGGCTAAAACAGTACTTCATTGCTGTGGAGAAGGAGGACTGGAAATTCGATACTCTATGCGATTTATACGATACCTTGACCATTACACAAGCTGTCATCTTCTGCAACACTCGTCGCAAGGTCGATTGGCTCACCGACAAGATGCGCGAGGCCAACTTTACAGTGAGCAGCATGCACGGTGACATGCCTCAGAAGGAGCGAGATAGCATTATGCAGGACTTTCGGCAGGGAAATAGTCGGGTTTTGATCTCTACCGATGTCTGGGCTCGTGGTATTGATGTGCAGCAAGTCAGTTTGGTAATCAATTACGATCTGCCTAGCAACCGTGAAAACTACATTCATCGCATTGGTCGAAGTGGTCGTTTTGGTCGCAAAGGTGTTGCCATCAACTTTGTCACCACCGAAGATGTTCGCATTCTTCGCGATATCGAGCGTAAGACTCTATTCTTTGTTTCTATGTCCTGTTTGTGACTCTGGAATAATGCTGACTCTTCTGTAGTGTACTACTCAACCCAAATTGACGAAATGCCCATGAACGTAGCTGATTTGATCGCCTAAAAATGTCTTGACGATGTTTCGGCGAAGAAAAGAAGCAAGCCAAAAAGCATGAAAAATCAATGCCAGTGACTAAGAGTCTTATCTCCGGTAATCAATCACATACAAACGGAGACTCAAGAAGATATTAGACACAGTCGGTGTGTCGACAGCATGAAGTGGAGGAATGGGCCTTTGTAGAGTACTAGGTTGGTGGATATTTCCTCACGCCCGATAACCATTCCCAATCGATCTAATAACCATGGAGATTTATAGTTTGATTTAAGCGTCGTTCAGTATGCCCAAGAAAGCTCAAAGGATCAGTGCGAGAAGCGTTGATGTAGACCAGTGGCCGCACAACCAATATCTTGAGATGGGCGAAGGGCGTCGTGTCCTACACAGATTCGCGTCCTGGCTACATTATTTAGGGGGAGGCAGATTGACCTTCCCAGCTTGACTCGAAATACCGTCGGCATGACACGTCAGTCGATGTGTCTCTATCCCTCTTTTTTGGTTCCTATTCTGAATAAATGAGCAATGCGACTAGTGACTCCAAGAGCGGCGTGTTATGATACATGAAGAGCAGAATATTACATCGTGCCATCTAGCGCATATGCTACGGGGTGGTAATACCACCCTTGGCAGAGCTACGGCGCAGCAGCACATTCTACATTTACTGTCGGCTGGACTCTTTTTCTCTCCTTGGATCTGACCTTTGCAGCCTCCTCGGTCGCTCGTAGGATATTCCTCTGCCGATCCTTTGCATCGGCTCGTCGTTCTTCCTTGAGCTGCAAACGACGCAGTCTCCGCTCCGCCAGTATTTCCTGATAGTTCATATGCTCCTGCGTGTCCTTGCGCAGCTGCACAGCCTGTTTCTTCTCCTTTTCCTGCTGCACAACCTCGTGCTGAGCAAAGGATAAGCCATTGATCTCGCGTTGCGCCATGTCCAACGCCATCTTCTCTCGGGCCATTTGTACTCTTGCGGCCTTACTAATAGGCAATCCGTAGAACTCAATCTTTGTCCGTTCCCCGGTCGGCAAGACAACATAGCGCACGTTATCATCTTGATGCAGACCAGGATCCAACCTGAAGGTGGCTGTCCAGTTCTGCAGGTGGGAAACCGTGGCGCTGAGAAATTGTGTCCTGACCAGCGCATAGATTTGGCGTGTGAAATTGTACTCGAGGTCCCGACGTGTCTCGATCACGGCCTCCAACGTCCGGACATCCTGTAACAAGACGGTACGGGAACATTTGGCAACCGTCGTTTTCTCATAGGGTTGATGATACATCTGTGACTCCCAGAGCGGGGACTTGCGGTACTGGATGAGCTGCGTCACCTTGACACTTGACAGTTTCGACCCTGGCAGGAGGCGAGGCTCGTTGCCGTCGCTGCCGCAGGCCGCTGAGTTCCCCAAATCAAGCTCATATACATCATGCAGAGCAAACGGTGGAATCTCCAACTGCTCCAGCCCGCGACACTGTCCCACCACTCTCCAAAATGGCTGTGTGGTAGACGAAATATCCTCACAATACCATGTCGGAATTGTCGACGACCGCGTTGGCAGCCCTAAATAAGTGACATCCAGAAAATCCCGAAACAGCAGACTCAGCGACCGGATATGATTTCTCTGCTCCGCACGCAACGTCCCGCCGATCCTCTGCACGAAGTCGGGCATGCTGAAGAACTGCAGCGTATTCTTCGACCAGAAAACCGGCGACGCCTCGTGCGATATCTGTCGACAGGTCCGCAGAAGAGCCAGCCCCTTGCGCTTCCCGCAGTGACATTCCGTGGCCAGACGCTGTCGGGTGAAAAGCCCCTCGCACTTGGCCGTGGCGCAGAAGAAGGGCGGTATTTCCACTTCGTTTGTTTGACGCCTCTTATAGATACAGGACGACTCGTGTGTCTTTTTGAGAAGCCGAGGCTCGATGAGCGCGAATTCGTATATCCTCTGGCGGATCTCGTAGGGCATGTGCTGGAGGGAGAGTTTTTTGGGACGTGGGATCTGCCATGGTTGGAGACTAATGGTGAGGACTTGCGCCATGGTGTTTTTCTCTCTCTCTATTCTTCCCCTCCCCCTTTTCTTCTTCTTTATTTCCTACTTCTTATCCTTTTTTCCTTGTCTATTCCTATTCGACTTTTGAATCTTCAATGTTCTGGATAAGCAAGGTGTTGGTTAGACCCGATCGTGCTGCGTTATTTCTTGCTTACTTTCTCTTTTCTTTCTTCTTTCTCTTCTCCCTTGTCGAAAGGCGTTTAGTCCTATTGTTAAGATGGTTTTTGTTTTATTGTCTTTCCATGATTTCGCTGTGGACGGACTGAAGAAGCGTGGATATTCGGATGCTCGCTGCTCGCGGGTATTTGAGGAGGCAGCGGCTAAAAAAAAACGTACATCATGAGTCAACGACACCTGGTGAGGCAGCAAGACCACATCATGCATGCATGCCTGTATGTATGCATAAATGTAGTATACACACACAAATATGTGTGCGTATGTATGTACATAGCATGCAAATCGCCAACATGGCTACCACGACCCATACGCACCCATTACACCGCCTGCTGCCCAACCAAAAGGACAATTCATAAGACAGTCCAGCCAAAATATAGAGTCAGACGAGCTCGTTTTTCTCTTCCTGTATTATTGCTGTTGTCTATTCTCCGTGACCGCCTTGCCTACCAGCACATTCAACGCTCCGCAGACGAGTGAGTGAAGCACATCTCACGTCCCACACTTCGATCCCGACCCCGTTCCCCAGGAGTGGTGTTAAGCAAATGAAGAGCACAAGGGTGTCTGCACCGACGACGACACACGTGACGGCTACTTTTTCGCAAAGACGGACCATGACGTAATTGTCATCAGCTGGCCTTATCTGTGTATGTGTATCTCTGTGGCAGGCGAGGCGAGGGAGGCGCAGCAATCTAGTCTCGAGGAAACCCGCCGCTGGAGTTCTCCACGGACGAGCTTCTGGCACGCTGCGTCGTCACATGCTGATTTGCGGAGCCGATCATTGTGCGAGAACGCAAGGACGATGTACGGTCAATCTGCTCGGCGAGCAATTCGTACAAGCGGGAGTTTTCCCCA
>SRPZ01000295.1:0-35426 GCA_018360255.1 Claviceps maximensis
AAGAGAGAAATATACTATTAAATATATAAATAAATAACTAAGTAAATTATTTTACTAAAACTATATTTAATATATTTATAAAGGCTATATATATAGTATAGTATTATAGTAGTATTACTTTATTACTTTAGCTAGATATAATAGCTACTTTTAATATAGTTTACTATTAATAACTTATTTATATTTTACTTAAAGTTAGTATATTTATTTAAATAATAGTATAAACCTATACCTTTATTATTAATTATATAGTATATCTTTTTTTAATAATTAAATAATAAAGGCTTTATTTATTATTATAAAGATTTTATAAAAATTACTTATATTCTTTATTCTTTTTTTTTATATTATATCTTTATATAAAAAGCTTATTATAGTATACTTTATATTTATTCTTAAATTCTTTAATAATACTAATATACTTATATATAGCTATATAGTAAAAAAGATATAATAATAACTTATAATAATATAAAGTATTTATTAAAAATAGTTTTAAAAGTTAGGTTTTAAGTTTTATTTTAAAAAAAGTAAGCTAATATACTTTATAAAATAATATATAGCTATTATAACTTTAGTTTAACTTAATATTATTATAATATAGCTAGTTTAGTTTATATACTTTCTTAGAGTTTAAGTATATTATAAGCTATATTAATAAATATATTAAAAATAAGTTAAGTTAAAGCTAGAGTAATAGTACTTTACTTTTATAGTACTAATAGTATTAATATAGAGTTACTTTTTTTAAAACTCTAAGCTTTTTTATATATAAATTATTTAAACTATTATTATATATAATATAGAATTATACTATATTTTTATAGCCCTTAAAGAGTAAGTATATAGTATTATTAAAATATTTATTATAAAATAATTAAAAAGTTTTAATATTATTATTAATACCTTTAAAACTATACTATAAATTTTACTTAAAACTAAAGTAGCTATAGCTTTTATTAATTTATATCTTAATTTTTATTTACTTATTTTTTATAAAAAAAATTAAATTAAATAAAATAATAAAGAAAATCTATAGTACTTATATAATAATAATAGCTTACCTTTATTAATACTTATATAGCTATTATAAATACTTATTTTAATATAATAATTACTTTAACTATATATTATTTCTAAACTAACTTCTTAAACTATTAAATAAATAATTATTTATATAAACCTTAGCTTTAAAATAAAAAAATAAATAATATAAAAATAAAACTAAGGTATATATATACTATAATTATTATAATTATATAATAGCTAAGTATAAGCTAAATTTTATTACTATAGCTAAGGTTATTAAACTCTATATAGGCCTAAATAAGTATAAGTTCTTTACCTTTATTTAGTTATATACTAAGTATATTAGCCTAAATTCCTATCTTTATTACTATAATATTCCTAAAGTAAACTTACTATAGTACTAATACTAAGCTAATAATAAAGACTATTATTATATTATTCTTAAATAAAAAAAGTATAACTACCTTTATTTTATTATAATAAGCTTATTTTTACTTTAAAACTATTATAATATTTATATAATACTTAATTCTAAATAATTTATAATAACCCTTATAAAGTAATTTTTTAAAACTAGCTATTTTTAGTAGTTTTTCCTAGCTTATATATTAAAAACTAAATAAATAAAGAATATTATAAAAATAATTATATAAAATATAAGGATAATAGCTATATTAATATTAGTATAAAGTTATAGTAGTTATATAAATAATAATTAAATATTAGAAGTAATTAATTTATTATAATAAAAATAAAACTATAGATTTATAGCTTTATATTATAGCTATAATAATACTACTATTATTTTATTATTTACTTTACTTTCTTTAACTTAGCCCTTATCTCTTTATTAATATTATTATTATTAAGTTTTTTTACTCTTTATTACTTATAACTTATATTATTACTAGTATTTTATATTAATACTATAATAATACTATAAGTAATTTATAAAATATAGTTATTTTTCTCTAAGGTATTTATAATATATATAAGCTATAATAATATTTTAGTTAAAATAGCTAGTATTTTTATATTATTATTACTATAAATTTATAATAATATATTTACTTTTTTAATTATACTAAGGGTTTTATTAATTCTATATTTTATTACTTTTTAAGTAATATTATATATAGTTTCTTACTTTAAATTAATACTATATTAATACTAACTTAATTTTATATTATACTTATATTAATATCTTTTTTTATAGCTTTATAATTTTAATAATTAAAAATACTTTTTACTTTATTTTAATAAGTAAATAAATAATATAGCTATATATTAATTAGCTATTATAATAATATTAGCTTAGACTTAACTTACTTTATAATATAGTTTTTTAGCTATAATATACTTATAATAAAAACCCTTAATATTTATATTAGTTAGTAATAAAATTATAGTAAGTTTATACTAAGCTTTTTACCTTAAGTATTATAGTATAATTAATATATATTTTTAATATAGATAAAGTAAAGAGTATATAGCTAGGTATATATAAAACTAAGCTATTAATAAATTAATAATAGTATTAAATTAGTATAAAAATAGTACTTATATTTTTTTTATTAGCTTAAGATTTATTTATTTTTTATAGTAATTTTTATAATATTATAATTTTTTTTATTTATTTTTTAGTATATTATTAAACTAAAGCTAATATAATAATATAGTAAAGAAAGAATTAAAGATATACTTATATTTATAAAAAAGTTATAAAAAAGAAGAAAAAAAAAGGTTTTTATTAAAAAAAATAATTTTTTTATAATATTTTTCTTCCTTTTTTTTTTTTTTTATATAATTATTAAGTAGCTATTAATAGTTAATATAGCTATTATAATAGTTACTATAGCTAAACCTTATAACTAACCTTAGGTTAGAACTATAAGGCCTTTATAATAGTAATATAGTAACTAACTAAGCTACTTAAGCCTAAATAATCCTTACTTATACCCTAGGAAAATATTACTATACTTCTTTAATAATACTAGTTATATTTAGCTAATAGTATATTTTTTCTTATAATAAACACTAACTATAGAGCCTTAGTAGCCCTAATATATAAATATTATAATAATATATAGGTTTTCCTCTCTATACTAGGGTTTTTTCTATATAGTTTAAGTAGCTAAGGTACTAGATATTAGGCTAGTTAGCAGCCTATTTAGAGTACTATAATAATAATAATAATAATTCTTAATTTTTAATAAGTTATAAGCTTAAAAGAGATTTTTTAGTATTAAAAAAATTTACTAAATTTTATATATATTACTATAAAGTTTTATTTATACTAAATATTCTAAAAATTATAAGAAAAAAGTTTTTTCTTTTATAAAATAAAAAAAAATTATAAATAAAGGATTTCTTTTTATAAAAAAAGAATTTATAATTTATATTCTTTACTTTATAATATCTTATATTATAAATTAAAGACTTTAAAAGCATTTCTTTTTATAAAAAATAAAAGACAATTATAGACAAATCCTATATTTTATAATATAATAAAAAATTATTTTTTTATTATAAAGACTTATAAACTATTTTATAAATAAATTTACTAAATTCTTAATTTATTAGTAATTTATTTACTATAAATAAGCTATAATAAATACTTAATAATAGTAAAGCTAAAGTATTATATAGAACTTAAAGTTAACCTAGGCTAATTATATAATTTAATAAATTACTAGTTAAAATAATATAATTAATACTATTATATAGTAGCTATAAGCTTTTATTATTACTATAAATTTATAAAAATTAGCTTTAAAGCTAGCTAAAAAGTAAATTTTAAAGCTTATTATAGTAAGTAATTAACTTACTTTAAAGAGCTTTTTTTTATTAAATTCTTTTAATATTTTTATTATTAAAGATTTTAATAAAAAAGCCTATAGCTTTTTAAAAGTTATTAAATTAAAAAAACTAAAGAACTTTAATTAATAAAAATAAGCTTTATTTATTTAATTTAAAGCCTTAAAAATGCCTTAATTTCTAAAAAAATTCTAAAATTAATAATAATTTTAATAACCTAAATTAAGCTATAATTCTTATATTATTAAGAAATAGCTATATAAAAAGCCCTTAAAATATTATAATTTAATAAAGAATTCTTTTAAAAGCTTATAATTTATTTATAAAGTAATATTCTTAAAGTATTAAAATATAAAAAGCCTTTTTATACTTTTAATTCTATATTCTAAATTTTTAAAATTATAAGAGTATTTTAAAGGCTTTTAATATAATATTTAATAATTTATTTATTAAACTAGCTATTTCTAATATTTTAATAATAAAGATTAATTAAATAAATTAGTATTTATAAGCATTAAAGTTAACTTTTTCTTAATAAGTTAAAAAATAATATTTTTTTATAAAAACTAATAAAGCCTTAAAGGCCTTTATAAAAGTATTAAATTTATAATTCTTTATAATAAATTTATTAAAAAATAAAAAAATAAGAGTTTTATAATAATAAAAGCTTTAAATTATAAAACTATTATTATTATTATTATTATTATAGTACTCTAGATAGGCTGCTAACTAGCCTAATATTTAGTACCTTAGCTACTTAAACTATATAGAAAAAACCTTAGTATAGGGGGAAAACCTATATATTACTAAAATATTTATATACTAGGGCTACTAAGGCCTTATAGTTAGTATTTATTATAAGAAAAGGTATGTTACTAGTTAAATATATCTAGTATTATTAAAGAAGTATAGTAATATTTTCTTAAAATATAAGTAAGAATTATTTAGGCTTAAGTAGCTTAGTTAGTTATTATATTACTATTATAAAGGCTCTATAGTCCTAACCTAAGGTTAGTTATAAAGTCTAGCTA
Organism: Claviceps maximensis; assembly: GCA_018360255.1. Taxonomy (NCBI): domain Eukaryota; kingdom Fungi; phylum Ascomycota; class Sordariomycetes; order Hypocreales; family Clavicipitaceae; genus Claviceps; species Claviceps maximensis. The sequence goes on from SRPZ01000295.1 coordinate 4,878, forward strand.
TAATAACTACTATAGTAGCTATATAAACTATTAATAGTTACCTAGTAATTATATAAAAAGAGAAAGAGAGGGAAAAAGTATTATAAAAAGGTTATTTTTTTTTAGTAAAAATCTCTTTTTTTTTCTTTTTTATAACCTTTTTATAAATATAAGTATATTTTTAATTCCCTTTTTATTATACTATTATATTAGCTTTAGTTTAATAATATTCTAAAGAATAAATAAGAAAAATTATAATACTATAAAAATTACTATAAAAAATAAATAAATTTTAGGCTAATAAAAAAAGTATAAATATTATTTTTATACTAATTTAGTACTATTATTAATTTATTAGTAGCTTAGTTCTATATATACCTAGCTATATACTTCTTACTTTATTTATATTAAAAATATATATAAATTATACTATAATACTTAAAATAAGAAGCTTAGTATAAACTTATTATAGTTTTACTACTAATTAATATAGATATTAAAGGTTTCTATTATAAGTATACTATAGCTAAAAAGCTATATTATAAGGTAAGTTAAGTTTAAGCTAGTACTACTATAGTAGCTAATTAGTATATAGCTATATAATTTATTTACTTACTAAAATAAAGTAAAAAATATTTTTAATTACTAGAATTATAAAGCTATAGAAAATAATATTAATATAAGTATAATATAGAACTAAGTTAATATTAATATAATACTAATTTAAAGTAGAAAACTATATATAATACTATTTAAAAAATAGTAAAATATAGAATTAATAAAACCCCTAGTATAATTAAAAAAGTAAGTATATTATTATAGGTTTATAGTAATAGTAATATAAAAATATTAGCTATTTAGACTAAAATACTATTATAGCTTATATATATTATAGATACCTTAGAGAAAAATAACTATATTTTATAAGTTACTTATAGTATTACTATAGTATTAAACTATTATTATTAAAAGTTTAGTAAATAAAAATTCTAAAGAAAATAAGAATTCTTATTTTAAAAAAAATAAAAAAATAATTCTAAAGAAAATAAAAATAATTTTTATTTCTTTAAGCTTAATTTTAATAAAAAAAATAAGCTTTAAAAAATTATTATTTAAAAAGAAAAATAAGTTTTAAAAAAGGGCTTTTATATTAGGAAATTTTAATTTAGCTAATAATATAATAAAACCTTATAATAATAGTTTTAATACTAATAAAAATAAGAATTTTTTTAATTTTAATAATAAATTTAAGCCTAAAAATAAAATATTTTCTAAAGCCTTTAATTTTAGCTATAAAGTTATAAAAAATACCTTATTTTATAATATAGGTTTTATTATATATTTAGTAAACTTTAAAAATAATTTTATAAGCTATATATTTTATAAAAAAAAAGAATCTAAATCTATCTTTATTAATAAGGAATCTATATACCTTAAAGATTATAAAAATACTAGGTTTTTAGTTTTATATTAATAAAATTTAAATAAATATAAGCCTTTTATTTAAAAAATACTTTATATTTTCTAAGGCTTAATATAAATATAATTAATAGCTTAAAGTACTATATTTTTAAGGATTATATTAATAAAAATACTGTATTTTTAGCTAATAAGTTCTATATTACCTTTTTAAATATAAAAAGAAATAGCATTTTTTTAAAAATAAAAGAGTAAAAAACCCCTAAATTATATCTAAATTAAATTAATAATAGTTAATATTTTTTAGGCTATTTTAGCTACTAAATATAAAGTAAATTTTCTTACTTTATAAAAATATAGTTTTTCATAAAAGCTAATTTAAGCTAATAAAGTAAAAGAAATTATAAGGAATTTTAGTAACTTTAAAAGCCTAAAATTTAATATAGCCCTTTCTTTCTTAATACTAATAGCCTCTAGCTAAGTACCTTTTATAGCTAAAAAGCCTATTAAAATTAGTAATAATTTAGCTAATTATAAGCTATTAAATACTAAAAAACTTGTTATAAAAGCCTTAAATAGCTTAGCTATTAAATAAGCTACTAAGAAATTAATACCTTTTATAAAAAAAATACTAATAGCTTTTTAAGAAGCCTATAGTCCTTAAGTAATTTAATAAAAAGCTAAGAAAAAAGGTTTTATAATTTTATAAGGCTTTAAGCTTATAAATAATCTTATAAAAAGCCCTAAGCTTTTAACTAATAAATCTATAAATTTAGGCTTAAAAAAGTACTAAAAAGTACTTAAATTAGCTAAGATTTAGTATATAAAATTAAGGTATATTAAGCTTTTTTTACTTAAAAAAACCTTCTTAATAACTAAAGAAATACCTAACTTATTTAAAATTAAAAATAAGGACTTTAATTACTTAATATATAATTAAATAAAGGTAGTTAAAAAATCCTTTAAAAATTTAATTATAACCCTCTTTAAGGCTTTAAATAAATTAAAGAGAAATATAGTAAAAATAAGCCTTAAATTTTATAATAAATACTTTATATATTTTATTTTAATAAATAAAAAAACTTAATATAAATAGTATATTTTAATACTTAATAAAAAGAAAAATACTATATTTTTTATAATAAAAGGATTTTTTAAATTACTAAAATCTAATTTTAATACTTATTTTAAATATTTTTATTTTAATAAAAGTAAAGAAATTAATTCTTAAAGCTAAAATAATTAGCTAAAAAAGAAATAAAATTTACTATTTTTTTTCCTTATATTTATAAGTAAAATAGCTTAATAAAGTACTTTATTTAAGTTATTCTTAATAAACTATAAGCTACTTTATAATAATAAGGTTTATTTTTATATTTATAGAATTTTATAATTTTTATTATTATTAATTTAATTAATTTAATTATAAATTTTACTAAGTTATAAAGCTTAGTATAATTACTTACTTTTAATTTAAAAAATTAAATATTAAAGCCTAACTTTAGTACTTTAAAAGCTATTAGCTTATATTATAAAGTTTTAATTTTATTAAAAAAAAAACTTAAAGCTTAAATACTAGCCTTTAAAATAGTATTTAAAAAACTATTAGCTATACTAAGATTTAAAACCTTTTTAGTATATATTTCTTTTAAAAAACTAATTACTAAGACTAGCTTTATAAAAATTATAGAACCTATAAGCCTTATAAATTTAAGCCTTTTTAGGTATTTTATAAGAAATAATTCTTTAAAAAGAAATAAATTTTCTTATAAAAACCCTTTAAAACTCTTTATAAAAAGTAATTTCTTAAAGAAAAAAAGTAATTAAAATTTATTAAATATTAGTTTTTTAATAAGAATTAACCTATGGCTTATAATTAAATAATTAATATAAAGACTAGTTAATTTCTAAGCCCTAAAAAGCTAATATTAGCTAAGAAAGTGAATATAAATTATTATTATTATTATTATATTACTTTAGATAGGCTACTAACTAGCCTAATATCTAGTACCTTAGCTACTTAAACTATATAGAAAAAACCTTAGTATAGAGAGGAAAACCTATATATTACTATAGTAACTATATATTAAGGCTACTAAGGCCCTATAGTTAGTATTAGTTATAAGAAAAGGTATATTACTAGCTAAATATAGCTAGTATTACTAGAGAAGTATAGTAATATTTTTCTAAAGTATAAATAAGAATTATCTAGGCTTAAGTAGCTTAGTTAGTTATTATATTACTATTATAAAAGCTATATAGTCCTAACCTAGGGTTAGGTATAAGGTTTAGCTATAGTAACTACTATAGTAGCTATATAGACTATTAATAGCTACTTAGTAGTTATATAGAGGGAGGGGGGGTATTATAAAAAGGTTATTTTCCCTTAGTAAGGATTTCTTTTCTTTTTTCTTTTTTATAATATTTTTTACTTATTTAGTTTTTAATATACAAGCTAGGAAAAACTACTAAAAATAGCTAGTCTTAAGAAACTACTTTATAAAGATTACTATAGTTTATTTAAAATTAAGCACTATATAAATATTATAGTAATTTTAAAGTAAGAATAAACTTATTATAATAAAATAAAGGTAGTTATACTTTTTATATTTAAGAATAATATAATAGTAGTCTTTATTATTAGCTTAGTACTAATACTATAATAAGTTTACTTTAAAGATATTATAGTAATAAAGGTAGAAATTTAGGCTAATATACTTAGTATATAACTAAGTAAGGGTAAAGAACTTATACTTACTAAGGCCTATATAAAGTTTAATAATTTTAGCTATAGTAATAAAATTTAGCTTATACTTAGCTACTATATAATTATAATAGTTATAGTATATATATACCTTAGTTTTATTTTTATACTATTTATTTTTTTATTTTAAAGCTAAAGCTTATATAAATAATTATTTATTTAAAGATTTAAGGGGTTAGTTTAGAAATAATATATAGTTAGAGTAGTTATTATATTAAAATAAGTATTTATAATAGCTATATAAATATCAGTAAAGATAAGTTATTATTATTATATAAGTACTATAAATTCTTTTTATTATTTTATTTACTTTAATTCTTTTATAGAAAATAACTAAATAAAAATTAAGGTATAGGTTAATAAAGGCTATAGCTACTTTAGTCTTAAGTAAAGTCTATAGTATAGCCTTAAAGGCACTAATAATAATATAAAGGCTTTTTAATTATTTTATAATAAATACCTTAGTAATATTATATACTTACTCTTTAAGGGCTATAAAAGTATAGTATAATTTTATACTATATATAATAATAATCTAAATAATCTATATATAAAAGAGCTTAAAGTTCTAAAGAAAGTAACTTTATATTAATATTACTAATACTATAAAGGTAAAGTATTACTACTTTAGCTTTAACTTAACTTACTTTTAGTATACTTATTAATATAGCTTATAGTATACCTAGACTCTAAGGAAGTATATAAACTAAACTAGCTATATTATAATAATACTAAGTTAAACTAAGGTTATAATAGCTATATATTATTTTATAAAGTATATTAGCTTACTTTTTAAAGGTAAAACTTAAGACCTAACTTTTAAAACTATTTTTAATAAATACTTTATATTACTTTAAGTCATTATTATATTTTTTTTACTATATAGCTATATATAAATATATTAGTATTATTAAAGAATTTAAAAATAAGTATAAAGTATACTATAATAAGCTTTTTATATAGTAATATAATATATAAAAAAAAGAAAATAAGAAATATAAATAACTTTTATAAAATCTTTATAATAATAAATAGAGCCTTTATTATTTAATTATTAAAAAAAAATATATTATATAGTTAGTAATAAAGATATAGATTTATACTATTATTTAAATAAATATATTAGTTTTAAGTATAATATAAATAAGTTATTAGTAGTAAACTATATTAAAAATAGCTAATATATCTAGCTAAAGTAGTAAAGTAATACTATTATAGTGCTATACTATATATATAGCCTTTATAAGTATACTAAGTATAACTTTAGTAAAATAGTTTACTTAGTTATTTATTTATATATTTAGTAGTATATTTCTTTTTTTAATTATATTAATAAGCTATATTATTACTACTATTTTAAGCACTTTTTTAATTATATTAAGAAAAGAAATAAGCTACTATACTTTTATATATTACTATTTTTTTAAAGTTTTACTTAGTTTATAAAGAATAATTATTTTAGCTTATTAAAATAAGCTTAAATAATAATTAATATAGTAGTATATATTAAAAAGGTAAGTAAAAATATTATTTAAGAGTTTATTATAAGCTTTAAAGAATTTAGTAAAAAGTTTCTTAAAGCCTAGTACTTTTTAGCTAAAAAGGCTTTTAATAATACTTTAGATTTTATTAGTATTAAAGTAGTTTTTTAATAGAAATATTATAGTATTAAGCTAGTAAAAAATATTATTTAAAATATTATTAATTTAGGCTTAAAATAATAAAAAGAAGTATTTTACTAAAGTAATTACCTTATTAATATAGCTATAGCTTATAGTTATAATAAGGCCTTTTTCTTTAAAAAAGGTAGAATATACTACTATTTTAATAGTAATTTACTATAGAGCTAAGCTTAGTACTTAAGTTTTTAAAGATTATTATATTTAGTTATTATAATATTAAAAGTAGCTTATTATATACTTTAGTATTTATTATAAATAACTTAGGCTTAGGTTTTCTTTACTTTAATAATAATATATTAGTTTTTATTTATATAAAATACTTATTATTAATACTATACTTTTTTTACTTTAAGAACTACTTTTTTTATATATTAATTTTATTATAGATTTTACTTAAAGCTACTCTTAGGCTACTTTAATATTATAAGCTTAGTAATAGTATAGAGTTTACTTATAAGCTATATTATATAATTCTTTATTTTACTTAAAGTACTTAAAGGAATATTAATAGTATTTAGTTAAAATTAATTTATAGCTTTAATAATAATAAAGTAATTCTCTATAAATAACTAGTTAAAGTAAGCTCTATAGTTAGGCTTAAAGTACCTATTAAAGCTAATATAAATTAGCTATAGTATATAGTTTAACTTTATAATAAAAAGGCTATTTAAGAACTTAATAAATATATTTATAGTTACCTATATATAATTAATTATACTACTTTTATAGCTTTATAATTACTAAGTAACTTTACTTTAAGAAATAATAATACTAAGCTATTATTACTTTATTATTATAAATAATAAATTACTTCTTATTAAAGTATATTTATATTAATTCTATAGTAAATAATATTAATTAAAGTCTTTAATAAAAATACTATTTTTTTATATTAATACTACTATAAACTTAATAAAGGGTATTATTTAGTTAGATTTATATAAGAAAAAGTAAATAAAGTATATATTAAATTTAGTAATATTTACTATATATTAGTTAGTACTAGACTAGGTTAACTATAATATAGGTCTATATTAATAGTTAATATATAGCTATATAACTACCCTATATTATAAGTTAAAATTTACTAAAACTAAGATTAAAAAGCTAGCCTTTAAAGAAGCTAAGCTTTTAAATTACTATTATATTAGTTTTAAGCTAGGATTTTAGTGCTATATATATAAAATAGGTTTTTTACTATATATTTTAGTATATAACCTTAATTATATATATTAAATAGTTTATTAAATTAGGCTTAGTATATTTAATTTTAAAGTAAAGGTAATATAATAATTAAAGTATATCTTTATAGCTTTATAAAAATATTATATAGATTTTAGTTAAAAGTCTAAAAGTTAGTTTTAAAAGTAGCTAATATACTTCTATAATAAGGCCTCTTTAAATAATATATTATTAGCTTTATATTTATAATTATAGCTATAGCTACTTACTTTATATTATTTATTTATTTTAAAAAAAAGGGAGATAATAAATACCTAGGGCTAGCTTAAATATATAGCTTTTATATAATTTTACTAATTATTAGCTATATTATAGCTTCTTAACTAAGCTAGGTATAACTCTAAGTAATTAATATAGTATTTCTATACTAAGCCTATAAGTACTAAATATAAGAATTCTTTATTTTTATAGTATTTAGCTATATAGTAACTATAGTATAATACTATATTATAATATATTACTATATAGCTAAACTTAAAGTATTTATAGCACTAATAAAGGTAGAGAGTATTATTATAGGGCTTAGCTTTAAATATCTTAGCCTTATAAATAATACTAATATAGTATAGCTTATTAGCTATATTAACTTTATTAATACTAATAATAAAAGGTACTTAAGTAAAAATACTATAAAGCTTTTATACTATAATTTTTATAAAGCTAATACTATTAGCTATAATAATATTTTAAAGAATAGCTTTAATAGCTTAGTTTTATATATAATAAATAAAGAAGCTTTTAATAATAATACTAAAAATATAATAGTTTAGTATTATTTTTAGCCTAAAAATAGCTTAAACTTAAGTAGTATTTTTAGTATAAGGTTTAGCTATATCTTAGAAAATAATTATAGTATTATTACTATAAAGGCGCTTTATAGCTATAATAATATTAAAGCTTATAGCTTAGTTAATAATATTAATAATTTTTTTAAAGAAGTAGCTTTAGGCTACTTTTATAATAATATTACCTTTAATTATAGTTTTATAATAAACTCTAAGTAATATTATTATAATAATAATATAATTAAAGATAAAAATTATTAAAATAGTTTTTTTAGCTATAATAATAGCTTAGCTTAGTACTAAGCTATTATTAGTAAAAAATACTTTCTTAATAATATATTTAATTATTTTTTTAAGATTTTTTATAGTAATTAGTTTATTAAATAATAATTAAAAAAAAAGTAAAAGAAAAAATAAAGGTATTAAAGTATTATATTAGCTATATATTTTAGCTATATTATTTATATAAAGAATAATTTATTATACTTTCTTTAGTATAATATTTAAGATTAGTTTAGCTAATTTTTTATATTTAGTTTATAAGTAGTTTAGAACTTTATTATATACTATATATAGTATAAATTTAATATAGCTATTTATTATAAAGCCTTTTTAATTAATAAGTAAGTAGTATATACTTTATATAAGGCTATACTTATTAGTATTAATATTTATTAGTATTACTATATTTACTATACTTATACTTTAGCTATAATATACTATTAAAGTATAAAGTAAATAAATATAATAATTATTTTTTTATAACTTTTAAGTAATTTTAAGTTAATTCTATATTGCTATAGCAGTGTAGGCGAATTTGTAAAAAGTTAGTAAATATAAATAATATAGCTAAAAATTTACTAAAACAAAATTAAAAAAAATCTAAATATAATAAATATTAATTTAATAGCTTTAGTAAAAGAAATCTACTATAAAGCTTAGTAAAAAGCTAAAGAAAAACTAGCTAATTACTCTAAACCTAAAACTTAAAAGTAAGTAAATTCTAGTTTAAAAAAAATACTAAATTAAGGCTATTTTTAGTAAATTTAAGTAACTTTTAAAGGTAAGTATTTTTAAATTTATAAATATAAATACTATATTTAAAAGCTATAAAATACTTAAAAATAAGCTTATATTAAAGCTTAAAAAAAATAAAAAAAATAATTCTTTATAATATAAAGCTTAGTTAATAGCTAAGAAATTTATATAAATAAAAGGCTTAGATTATATAAATACCTTAACTATTACTAGTATTTTATTTAATTAGTAAATTTTACTTAAAATAGCTATAGAGAAAAATTTAAAGATAAAGTAAATAAACTTTATAAGTACCTTTCTTAATAATATACTAAAAGAGCTTATTTATATATAAATTTCTAAGGAATTTATAGAATTTATAAAGTAAAATCTATAATTAAATAATTTAGCTAAAAAATATAGTTATAAAGCTTTTAAAAATTAGGTAATAATTCTATTAAAGTTATTTTATAGCTTAAAATAAAGCTTTAAAAAGTAATAATAAATCTTAATAGCTATATTAAAAAATCTTAGATTTTTGTCTTTAATTTCTAACTTAATTATATTTTAAAATCTAGCTATAAAGACTTTTATTATAACTTATATTAATAATTACTTACTAATAGAAAAAGATTTAGTATATATAAATAAGCTAAAATAAGATTTATATAAAGCTTACTTTATAAAAAATAAGGGCTTTATAGAATTTTTTCTAAGGGTTTAAATTATAAAAGATTAAAAGAATTTAATTTTTAAGATATATTAAAAGTAATATATTTAAGAGGTATTATCTTAATTTAAGCTAATTAATTATAAATTTATTAGAATTTCTATATAGCCTAAATACTTAAAAATATAGCTTATTAAGAAATTAAATACTAAATAAATTAAGAAATATTAAAGTATTATTAATACTATAATATACCTAATATTACTTACTAAACTTAATATTACTTTTATACTATAGTAGCTATTAATAGCACTTATAAGCCTATATTTAAAGTACCTAAATACTACTAAAAACCTACTAAAATACTTATTAAATATATAAAATCTAGCTATTTATTATAAAAGAAATTCTAATAATAATAGTAAAAAAATACTATTAGCTTTAGCTTAGTTAGATTTTATAATAATAATTTTATAGATAATAAAGCCTCTTTAAAATCTATTTATACTTATTTCTTTAAGCTAGCTAAAAGCCTTATAAACTAGAAATTAAAGAAAGTTAGTATTATAGCTTTATTAACTATAAAAGCTAAGTTTAATATAATTTATAAGACTTTTAAAGAGCTATAGTAGCTTTAAAAATATTTAAAAAGCTAAAGTACTTTATAAAACCCTTTATATAAATATTTTATAATAACTAAGGTACTATAAAAATAGCCTATAATTTAGCACTTTATAGCTATACTAAGTATACCCTTTTTAAATTTTAATATAATTAATAATAAGTCTTAGCTAAATTAGCTAAAATAGCTTACTTAAATACTAAAAAAATACTAGTTAATAAGCTAACTAAGCCTTTATTTAGCCCTTTATATATAACCTTTCTAAATTTTATTAGCCTAAAACTTTTATAATTATAGAGTATTATTTCTATAAATTTATTTATAAAATTAGCTTAATTAATAGCTAAAAATAATAAAAATATTTTAAAATTCAAAATAATTACTAAAATAGAAAGAAATATACTTTTTATATTTAATAAGTAATTAGTAATTAAATTAATATATTTTACTATAGTAAATATAATCTTATTAAAGCCTTTAAGTAAGGCTTTTTAAATTTATTATTCTTTTTTATTTATAAATTTTTCTAGATTATATACTAAATTTTCTTTCTTCAAATTTTTTGTTTTTAACCTTTTATAATTATTAGCTATAATACTTTTTTAGAGAGAGTATTAAAAATAATAGTATTTTTAGGGGTTTTTCTTAGTTATTAATACCTTATTATAGGCTCTTAATATAGGGCCCTATAGGGGAAGTTAGCCTAAAGTAACTTAGCTATATTATATATATATATATATATATACACTACTAACTTTTTAGTTTATAATTAGGTAGTAAATTTAATAGCTATAAGGACTTACTTTTCTTAGATTATTTACTTAAATAACCCTTATTTTAGTATATATAATAGCTATTAGCCTAGCCTAATAGCTATATATAATAACTTTTATAGAATTAGATTCTAACTATATTTTTAAATATAATTAAAAGAGTTATATACTATAGAATTAAAAAGTAAATATATAAAAAAAAGCTACTTATATTAGCTAACTTAGCTACTTTATAACTAGCTTTAAGGCTACTTTATAAAATAACTAGGGATTTATAAAAAGTTTTATAACTAAATTCTTAGTTACTAAAATTAAGGCTTTTAAATAATATATTTAAATTATTTTTAATTTTTTAGGTAGTATATAGTATTTTAAAAAAGAAACTAAAAATATATATATTAATATTTTATTTATATAGCTATAAGTTTATTTTTTTATTTTTATATAAAAATAAATTATATAAAAAATAAAAAGTAGTTTATAAGCCCCCTTTTATAATTTAAATTTACTAATAAAGTTAGTAAGTATATAAAGAAAGAAAGAAAATTCCCTTTTATAAGTACTTTAACTATAATAAACTATTAAAATAGCTTATAGCTATTTATAGCTATAAACTAGTATTAAATATTATATTTTTACTATTTTATTATAAAATTTAGAGTATATTTTCTATACTATAAGTTATATAAAAACTTTTATCTAAATTTATAGCTAGTAAGTAACTATAGCTACTATATATATATTTTAGTAAAGCTAAGCATAGAGCATATAAGAATAATATAATAGTAAACCTACTACTTCTAAGCCTACTACCCTTAAAAGCAGACTGCTATTTATAATCCCTAATTTCTAATAAATATTATTAAAGAATTTAAGAATAAGTCTAAAATATATTATAATAAGCTTTTTATATAATAATATAATATAAAAAAGAAAAAGAATAAAGAATATAAGTCATCCCTATAAAACCCTTATAGTAATAACTTATAGTAATAAGTAAGGCTTTTATTATTTAATTATTATAAAAAAGGTATATTATATAATTAGTAATAAAGGTATAGGTTTATACTATTATTTAAGTAAGTATACTAATATTAAGTATAATATAAATAAGTTATTAATAATAAATTATATTAAAAGTAGCTAAGATATTTAGTTAAAGTAATAAAGTAATACTATTATAGTACTATATTATATATATAGCCTTTATAAGTATACTAAATATAATCTTAATAAAATAATTTACTTAGTTACTTATTTATATATTTACTAATATATTTCTCTCTTTAGCTATATTAATAAGCTATATTATTACTATTACTTTAAGGACTTTTTTAACTATATTAAGGAGAGAAATAAGCTACTATATATTTATATATTACTATTCTTTTAAAGTCTTACCTTATTTATAAAGAATAATTACCTTAGCTTATTAAAATAAGCTTAAATAATAACTAATATAGTAATATATATTAAGAAAGTAAGTAAAAAATATAGGCTAGAGGTTTATTATAAACTTTAAGAAATCTAGTAAAAAGTTTATTAAAATCTAATATTTTCTAGCTAAAAAGGCCCTTAATTATACTTTAAATTTTATTAGTATTAAAGTAGTTTTCTAGTAGAAATACTATAGTATTAAGCTAGTAGAAAATATTATTTTAAATATTATTAGTTTAGGCTTAAGATAATGAAAAGAAGCGTTTTACTAAGGTAGCTATATTATTAGTATAATTATAGCTTATAGTTATTAATTAAATAGCTTACTTTAATTAGTTATTTATAAAGAACTATTTTATTATTACTAAAGTAGTATGTTAATTCTAACTAAATATTATTTATATTTCTTTAAGTACTTTAAGTAAAATTAAGAACTATATAAAATAGCTTATAAATAAACTCTATATTATTATAAAGCTTATAGTACTAAAGTAGCCTAAAAATAGCTTTAAGTAAAACTTATAATAAAATTAATATATTAAAAAAATAGTTTTTAAAGTAAAAAAAGTATAGTATTAATAATAAGTATTTTATATAAATAAAAACTAGTATATTACTACTAAGGTAAAGAAACCCTAAGCTTAAATTATTTATAATAAATACTAAAGTATATAATAAATTACTTTTAATATTATAATAACTAAATATAATAATCTTTAAAAACTTAAATATTAAGCTTAGCTTTATTATAAATTATTACTAAAATAGTAATATATTTTATCTTTTTTTTAAAAAAAAAGGCCTTATTATAACTATAAGCTATAGCTATATTAATAAAGTAGCTATTTTAATAAAATACTTTTTTTATTATTTTAAGCTTAAACTAATAATATTTTAAATAATACTTTTTATAAGCTTAATATTATAATATTCTTATTAAATAATAACTTTAATACTAATAAAATCTAAAGTCTTATTAAAAGCTTTTTTAGCTAAAAAAATACTAGATTTTAATAAACTTTTTACTAAATTTCTTAAAGTTTATTATAAACTCTTAGCTTATATTCTTACTTACTTTCTTAATATATATTATTATATTAGTTAATATTTAAGCTTATTTTAGTAAGCTAAGGTAATTATTCTTTATAAACTAAGTAAAACTTTAAAAAAATAGTAATATATAAAAGTATAATAGCCTATTTCTTTTTTTAATATAGTTAAAAGCACTTAAAGTAGTAATAATAATATAGCTTATTAGTATAATTAAAGAGAGAAATATATTACTAAATATATAAATAAATAACTAAGTAATTACTTTATTACTTTAGCTAAATATATTAGCTACTTTTAATATAGTTTATTATTAATAACTTACTTATATTATACTTAAAGCTAGTATATTTACTTGAATAATAGTATAAATCTATACCTTTATTATTAATTATATCGTATATCTTTTTATAATAATTAAATAATAAAGGCCTTATTTATTATTAAAAGAGTTCTATAGAAATTACTTATATTCTTTATTTTCTTTTTTTTATATTATATTAGTATATAAAAAGCTTATTATAGTATACTTTATATTTATTTTTAAATTCTTTAATAATAATAGTATACTTATATATAGCTATATAATAAAGAAAATATAGTAATAACTAAAAAGAATATAAAATATTTACTAATAATAATTTTAAAAGTTAGATTTTAAGTTTTATTTTTAAGAAAGTAAGCTAATATACTTTATAAAATAATATATAGCTATTATAACTTTACTTTAACTTAGTATTATTATAATATAGCTAGTTTAGTTTATATACTTTCTTAGAATTTAAATATATTATAAGCTATATTAATAAATATATTAAAAGTAAGTTAAATTAAAGCTAAGATAGTAATAAATTACTTTTATAGTATTAGTAGTATTAATATAAAGTTATTTTTTTAGAACTTTTATCTTTTCTATATAGAAATTATTTAAACTATTATTATATATAATATAAAATTATACTATACTTTTATAGCCTTTAAAGGGTAAGTATATAGTATTATTAAGGTATTTATTATAAAATAGTTAAAGAGCTTTTATATTATTATTAATACCTTTAAAGCTATACTATAAACCTTACTTAAAACTAAAGTAGCTATTATTTTTATTAATTTATATTTTAACTTTTATTTACTTATTTTTTATAAAAATTTAAATTAATTAAAATAATAAAGATAATCTATAGTACTTATATAGTAATAATAGCTTACTTTTATTAATATTTATCTAGCTATTATAAATACTTATTTTAATATAATAATTATTTTAACTATATATTATTTTTAAACTTATTTTTTAAACCTTTAAATAAATAATTACTTATATAAGCCCTAGCTTTAAAATAGAAAAATAAATAGTATAAAAATAGAACTAAGGTATATATATATTATAATTACTATAATTATATAGTAGCTAAGTATAAGCTAAATTTTATTACTATAGCTAAAATTATTAAACTTTATATAAGCTTAAGTAAGTATAAATTCTTTACCTTTATTTAATTATATACTAAGTATATTAGCTTAAATTTCTATTTTTACTATTATAATATCTCTAAAGTAAACTAACTATAGTACTAATACTAAGCTAATAATAAAGACTATTACTATATTATTCTTAAATATAAAAAATATAACTACTTTTATTTTATTATAATAAGTTTATTTTTACTTTAAAATTACTATAATATTTATATAATACTTAATTTTAAATAAACTATAATAATGCTTATAAAATAGTTCTTTAAGACTAGCTATTTTTAGTAGTTTTTATTAGCTTATATATTAAAAACTAAATAAGTAAAAAATATTATAAAAATAATTATATAAAATATAAGAGTAATAGCTATATTAGTATTTATATAGGGTTATAATAGTTATATAAATAATAATTAAGTATTAAAAGTAATTAATTTATTATTATTATTATTATAGTACTCTAAATAGGCTGCTAACTAGCCTAATTTCTAGTACCTTAGCTACTTAAACTATATAGAAAAAACCCTAGTATAGGGGAGAAAACCTATATATTACTATAATATTTATATACTAGAGCTACTAAGGTCTAATAGTTAATATTTATTATAAAAAAAGGTATACTATTAGCTAAATATAGCTAGTATTACTAAAGAAGTATAGTAATATTTTCTTAGGGTATAAGTAAGGATTATTTAGGCCTAAGTAACTTAGTTAGTTACTATATTACTATTATAAAGGCCTTATAGTTCTAATTTAGGGTTAGTTATAAAGTTTAGCTATAGTAACTATTATAGTAACTATATAAACTATTAATAGCTACTTAATAATTATATAAAAAGGGAAAAAAAGGGGGAAAAAGTATTATAAAAAGGTTATTTTTTTTAATAAAAACCTTTTTTTTTCTTTTTTTTTATAACTTTTTTATAAATATAAGTATACCTTTAATTCTCTCTTTATTATACTATTATATTAGCTTTAGTTTTATAATATACTAAAGAATAAATAAGAAAAATTATAATATTATAAAAAGTATTATAAAAAATAAATAAATCTTAAACTAATAAAAAGAATATAAATACTACTTTTATACTAATTTAGTATTACTATTAATTTATTAGTAGCTTAATTTTATATATACCTAGCTATATACTCTTTACTTTATTTATACTAAGAATATATATAAATTATATTATAATACTTAAGGTAAAAAGCTTAATATAAACCTATTATAATTTTACTACTAATTAATATAGATATTAAGAATTTTTATTATAAGTATATTATAGCTAAAAAGCTATATTATAAAGTAAGTTAAGTCTAAGCTAGTATTATTATAATAGCTAATTAATATATAGCTATATAATTTATTTACTTACTAAAATAAAGTAAAAAGTATTCTTAATTACTAAAATTATAAAGCTATAGAAAAAAATATTAATATAAGTATAATATAGAACTAAGTTAGTATTAATATAGTATTAATTTAAAGTAAAAAACTATATATAATATTACTTAAAAGATAGTAAAGTATAGAATTAATAAAACCCTTAATATAATTAAAAAAGTAAGTATATTATTATAAGTTTAAAATAATAATAATATAGAAATATTAGCTATTTAATTTAAAATATTATTATAGCTTATATATATTATAAATACTTTAAAGAAAAATAACTATATTTTATAAATTATTTATAGTATTATTATAATATTACTATAAAATATTAATAATAGTATAAGTTATAAGTAATAAAGAGTAAAAGAACTTAATAATAATAATATTAATAAAAAAATAAAGGCTAAGTTAAAGAAAGTAAAATAAATAATAAAGTAATAATAGTATTACTATAGTTATAATATAAAGCTATAAGTTTATAGTTTTATTTTTATTATAATATATTAACTACTTTTAATACTTAATTATTATTTATATAACTACTAGAACTCTATATTAGTATTAATATAGCTATTATCTTTATATTTTATATAATTATTTCTATAATATTCTTTACTTATTTAGTTTTTAATATATAAGCTAGTAAAAACTACTAAAAGTAGCTAGTCTTAAGAAACTACTTTATAAGAATTACTATAAATTATTTAAAATTAAGTATTATATAAATATTATAATAGTTTTAAAGTAAAAATAGGCTTATTATAATAAAATAAAGATAGTTATACTTTTTATATTTAAAAATAGTATAATAATAGTCTTTATTATTAGCTTAATATTAATACTATAGTAAGTTTACTTTAGAAATATTATAATAATAAAAATAGGAATTTAGGCTAATATACTTAGTATATAACTAAGTAAAAGTAAAGAACTTTTACTTACTTAAGTTTATATAAAGTTTAATAATTTTAGCTATAGTAATAAAATTTAGCTTATACTTAGCTATTATATAATTATAATAATTATAATATATATATACTTTAGTTTTATTTTTATATTATTTATTTTTTTATTTTAAAGCTAAGGCTTATATAAATAATTATTTATTTAAAAGTTTAAGGGATTAGTTTAGAAATAGTATATAGTTAGGGTAGTTATTATATTAAAGTAAGTATTTATAGTAATTATATAAATACTAATAAAAGTAAGCTATTATTATTATATAAGTATTATAAATTCTTTTTATTATTTTATTTAACTTAATTTTTTTATAAAAAGTAAGTAAATAAAAATTAAAATATAAGTTAATAAAAACTATAGCTATTTTAGTTTTAAGTAAGATTTATAATATAGCTTTAAAGGTATTAATAATAATATAGAAACTTTTTAATTATTTTATAATAAATACTTTAGTAATACTATATACTTACCTTTTAAAAGCTATAAAAATATAGTATAATTCTATATTATATATAATAATCGTTTAAATAATTTATATATAAAAAAGCTTAAAGTTCTAAAAAGAATAATTTTATATTAATATTACTAGTATTATAAAGGTAAGGTATTATTACCTTAGCTTTAACTTAATTTACTTTTAGTATATTTATTAATATAGCTTATAATATATTTAAACCCTAAAGAAGTATATAAACTAAACTAGCTATAATATAATAATACTAAGTTAAATTAGAGTTAACATAATTATATATTATTTTATAAAGTATATTAGCTTACTTTTTTAAAGGTAAAACTTAAGACCTAACTTTTAAAACTATTTTTAGTAAATACTTTATACTACCTTAAGTTACTATTATATTTCTTTTACTATATAGCTATATAAGTATATTAGTATTATTATAGAATTTAAAAATAAATATAAAGTATACTATAATAAGCTTTTTATATAATAATATAATATAAAAAAAAAGAGAATAAAGAATATAAATAACCCTTATAAGACCTTTATAGTAATAAATAAAGCCTTTATTATTTAATTATTAAAAAAAAGGTATATTATATAATTAATAATAAAGGTATAAGTCTATACTATTATTTAAATAAGTATATTAGCTTTAAATATAATATAAGTAAGTTATTAATAGTAAACTATATTAAAAGTAGCTAATATATTTAGCTAGAGTAGTAAAGTAATATTATTATAATACTATATTATATATATAGCCTTTATAAGTATTTTAAATATAGCTTTAGTAAAATAACTTACTTAATTACTTATTTATATATTTAATAGTATATTTCTTTCTTTAGCTATATTAATAAGCTATATTATTACTACTATTTTAAGTACTTTTTAATTATATTAAAAAGAGAAATAAGCTATTATACTTTTATATATTACTATTCTTTTAAGGTCTTACCTAGTTTATAAAGAATAACTACCTTAGCTTACTAAAATAAGCCTAAATAGTAATTAATATAGTAATATATATTAAAAAAATAAGTAAAAATATTAACTAAGGGTTTATTATAAGCTTTAAGAAATTTAGTAAAAAGTTTATTAAAGCTTAGTATTTTTTAGCTAAAAAGGCTTTTAATAATACTTTAAATTTTATTAATATTAAAGTAGTTTTTTAGTAAAAATACTATAATATTAAGCTAATAAAAAATATTATTTAAAATATTATTAATTTAAGTTTAAAATAATAAAAAAAAGTATATTACTAAGGTAGCTATTTTATTAATATAGCTATAGCTTATAGTTATAATAAGGCTTTTCTCTTTAAAAAAGGGTAAAATATATTACTATTATAATAGTAATTTACTATAAAGCTAAGCTTAGTGCTTAAGTTTTTAAAGATTATTATATTTAGTTATAATACTATTAAAAGTAGCTTATTATATATTTTAGTGTTTATTATAAATAATTTAGGCTTAAGTTTTTTTTATTTTAATAGTAAAATACTAGTTTTTATTTATATAAAATACTTACTATTAATACTATACTTTTTTTACTTTAAAAACTATTTCTTTTATATATTAATTTTACTATAGATTTTACTTAAAGCTACTCTTAAGCTACCTTAATATTATAAGCTTTATAATAATATAAAGTTTACTTATAAGCTACTTTATATAGTTTTTAATTTTACTTAAAGTATTTAAAAGAATATAAATAGTATTAAATTAAAATTAATATATAGCTTTAATAATAATAAAATAGTTTTTTATAAATAACTAATTAAAGTAAGCTATATAGTTAGGCTTAAAGTACTTACTAAAGCTAATATAAATTAGCTATAGTATATAGTTTAACTTTATAATAAAAAGGCTATTTAAAACCTTAATAAATATATTTATAATTACTTATATATAGTTAATTATACTACTTTTATAGCCTTATAAATACTAAGTAACTTTACTTTAAGAAGTAATAATATTAAGCTATTATTACTTTTTTATTATAAGTAATAACTTACTTTTTACTAAGGTATATTTATACTAATTCTATAGTAAATAATACTAATTAAAGTCTTTAATAAAAACACTATTTTTTTATACTAATATTACTATAAACTTTATAAAAAATATAATTTAATTAGGTTTATATAAAAAAAAGTAAATAAAGTATATATTAAATTTAGTAATACTTATTATATATTAATTAGTATTAGTTTAAGTTAATTATAATATAGGTTTATACTAATAGTTAATATATATAGCTATATAGCTATTCTATACTATAAGTTAAAACTTATTAAAACTAAGATTAAAAGGCTAGCCTTTAAAAAAGCTAGGCTTTTAAATTATTATTTTATTAGTTTTAGGCTAGGATTTTAATACTATATATATAAAATAAGTTTTTTATTATATATTTTAGTATATAACCTTAATTATATATATTAAATTATTTATTAAGTTAGTCTTAATATATTTAATTTTAAAGTAAAAGTAATATAATAATTAAGGTATATTTTTATAGCTTTATAAAAATATTATATAAATTTTAATTAAAAGTTTAGAAGTTAGTTTTAAAGGTAGCTAATATATTTTTATAATAAAGCCTTTTTAAATAATATTTTATTAGCTTTATATTTATAATTATAGCTATAATTATATACTTTATATTATTTATTTATTTTAAAGAAAAAGGAAATAATAAATTTTTAAAGCTAGCTTAAATATATAGCTTTTATATAATTTTATTAGTTATTAGCTATACTATAGCTTATTAATTAAGCTAAGTATAACCTTAAATAATTAATATAGTATTTTTATACTAAGTTTATAAGGGCTAAGTATAAAAATTCTTTATTTTTATAGTATTTAGCTATATAGTAATTATAATATAATACTATATTATAATATATAGCTATATAGCTAAACTTAAAGTACTTATAGTATTAATAAAAGTAAAGAGTATTATTATAAGGCTTAGCTTTAAATATCTTAGCTTTATAAATAATACTAATATAATATAGCTTATTAGCTATATTAACTTTATTAATACTAATAATAAAGAGTACTTAAGTAAAAATATTATAAAGCTTTTATATTATAATTTTTATAAAGCTAGTATTATTAGCTATAATAATATTTTAAAAAATAGTTTTAATAGCTTAATTTTATATATAATAAATAAAAAAGCTTTTAATAATAATATTAAAAATATAATAATTTAGTATTATTTTTAGCTTAAAAATAGCCTAAATTTAAATAATATTTTTAATATAAGGTTTAGCTATATTTTAAAAAGTAATTATAATATTATTATTATAAAAATACTTTATAGCTATAATAATATTAAATTCTATAGCTTAGTTAATAATATTAATAATTTTTTTTAAAGAAATAGCTTTAAATTATTTTTATAATAATATTACCTTTAATTATAGTTTTATAGTAAACTTTAAGTAATATTATTATAGTAATAATATAATTAAAAGTAAGAGTTATTAAAGTAGTTTCTTTAATTATAATAATAGCTTAGCTTAGTATTAAATTATTATTAATAAAAAGTTTTTTTATAATAATATATTAAATTATTTTTTTAAAATATTTTATAATAATTAGTTTATTAAGTAATAGTTAAGAAAAAAATAAAAAAAAATAGAAATATTAAGATATTATATTAGCTATATATTTTAGCTATATTATTTATATAAAGAATAATTTATTATACTTTTTTTAATATAATATTTAAAACTAATTTAGCTAATTTTTTATATTTAGTTTATAAATAATTTAGAACTTTATTATATATTATATATAATATAGATTTAATATAGTTATTTATTATAAAGCCTTTTTAATTAATAAGTAAGTAATATATACTTTATATAAAGCTATACTTATTAATATTAATATTTATTAATATTATTATATTTACTATATTTATACTTTAGCTATAATATACTATTAAAGTATAAAGTAAATAGATATAATAATTTTTTTTATAACTTTTAAGTAATTCTAAGTTAATTCTATATTACTATAGTAATATAGGTAAATTTATAAAAAGTTTTTTTTTATAATTAATTTATTATAATAAAAATAAAACTATAAATTTATAGCTTTATATTATAGATATAGTAATATTACTATTACTTTATTATTTACTTTATTTTTTTTAACTTAGCCTTTATTTTTTATTAATATTATTATTATTAAATTTTTTTACTTTTTATTACTTATAACTTATATTATTATTAGTATTTTATACTAATACTATAGTAATACTATAAGTAATTTATAAAACTTAGTTATTTTTCTTTTAAGTATTTATAATATATATAAGCTATAATAGTATTTTAGTTTAAATAGCTAATATCTTTATATTATTATTATTATAAACTTATAATAATATACTTACTTTTTTTATTATACTAAGAGTTATATTAATTCTATATTTTATTACTTTTTAAGTAATATTATATATAATTTTTTACCTTAAATTAATATTATATTAATACTAACTTAGTTCTATATTATATTTATATTAATATTCGTTCTTATAGTTTTATAATTTTAATAATCAAAAATATTTTTTACTACCGGAGCTAACGCGGCAACGCGGCGGGGGGGGAATTAGGGGTATACTTATATTTATAGAAAGGTTATAAGGAAGAAGAAAGGAAAGAAGTCCTTACTAAGGGGAGATAACCTTCTTATAATGCTCCCCCCCCCCTCTATATAACTACTAGGCAGCTATTAATAATCTATATAGCTACTATAGTAATTACTATAGCTAAACCTTATACCTAACCTTAGGTTAGAATTATAGGGCCTTTATAATAATAATATAGTAATTAACTAAGCTACTTAAGCCTAAATAATTCTTACTTATACTCTAAAAAAATATTACTATACTTCTTTAGTAATACTAGCTATATTTAGCTAGTAATATACCTTTTTTTATAACTAATACTAACTATAAAGCCTTAGTAGCTTTAGTATATAAATACTATAGTAGTATATAGGTTTTCCCCCCTATACTAGGGTTTTTTCTATATAGTCTAAGTAGCTAAGGTACTAGATATTAGGCTAGTTAGTAGCCTATTAAGAGTAATATAATAATAATAATAATAATATTTTTTACTTTATTTTTATAAATAAATAAATTATATAGCTATATATTAATTAATTATTATAATAATATTAACTTAAACTTAATTTACTTTATAATATAGCTTTTTAGCTATAATATATTTATAATAAAAACCTTTAATATTTATATTAATTAATAATAAAAGTAAGATAAGTTTATACTAAGCTTTATACTTTAAGTATTATAATATAATTTATATATATTCTTAATATAAAGAAAGTAAAAAATATATAGCTAGGTATATATAACACTAAGCTATTAATAAATTAAAAATAGTACTAAATTAATATAAAAGTAATACTTATATTTCTTTTATTAGCTTAAAACTTATTTATTTTTTATAATAATTTTTATAATATTATAATTTTTTTATTTATTTTAGTATATTATTAAACTAAAGTTAATATAATAATATAATAAAAAGAAAATTAAAAATATACTTATATTTATAAAAAAATTATAAAAAAAAGAGATTTTTATTAAGAAAAAATAATTTTTTTATAATACTTTTTTTCTTTTTATATAATTAATAAATAGCTATTAATAGTTTATATAGCTATTATAATAATTATTATAGCTAAATTTTATAATTAATTCTAAATTAGAACTATAAAGCTTTTATAATAATAATATAGTAATTAACTAAGCTATTTAAATCTAAATAATTCTTACTTATACTTTAAGAAAATATTACTATACTTCTTTAATAATACTAGCTATATTTAGCTAATAATATACCTTTTTTTTATAATTAATACTAATTATAAAGCCTTAGTAGCCCTAGTATATAAATACTAAAATAATATATAGGTTCCCCCCCTTATATTAGGGTTTTTTCTATATAGTTTAAGTAGCTAAAGTAGTAAATATTAGGCTAGTTAGTAGCCTATTTAGAGTATTAATATAATAATAATAATAATATTATAAATATCCTTATAGCATATTAGTTATACACTATAGTAACCCTTATAGGGGTAGTAGGTTTAATTTCTATATAAAGTATAGTTTTTCTTAATATATATAGAGTATACTAAGAAAAACTAAACTTTAATTAGCTAAAAAAAGGCTAAAAAAAGACTTTTTTTAGCTAATTAATACTTAATTAATAAAGAAAAAATAGATTTAATTTTTTACTTTTTTTTATTTATTAAGTAATATAAATTAGTTACTTTTATACTATAAATAAGTAAAACTACCTCTTAGTTCTTAGGTTATAAAGATAGTTTATAGCTATAATTACTAAAAAAATTAAAAAATTAAAAAAAAAATAAGAAATAAAAGGGTTATTATTAAAATATATAGAGTATAAAGTAATTAAAGAAAAACTAGATTTTATAAAAAGAAAAGTAGGGCTTAAAGTAGTTAAAAAATATATATATTTAGTAAGGTTTTTTATTCTATTAAATAACTAATTAATTAGCTAGCTAGCTAGCTAATTAATAACTTAATAAGGTTTTTCTTAACTAAATAAAAATTTAGAAGCAGAGGTTCTAGATATAGCTAAGCATAAATTACTTAGATAGCTAGCGTAATAAATATATATATAATATTATAAAGAAACTTAAGGGAAATTTATTTATAATAAAGTATTTTATTTTAAAAAATAAAATAAAAGAATAAGTTTTAGTTTAGTAATAATACTAGTCCCTTAATTTATTTTTAATTCTAACTATAATCTTCTTACCTAATTATTACTGCTATTTAAGAGACTATTGTAATATAGCGCTACTATAAAGCCTCTATAAGGCCTAGCTACTCCCCCCCTTTCCTATCTATAAAGACCTAAGTCTATAGTTTAAATCTATTATAATAACTATAAATAACTATACTTATTATAATAGTTTATTAGTATAAAGCTATTAATAAAAAAGAGGCTATAAGTTAAATAGGGAGGTTAAAATATAGATATTCTATAATAATATATCTATGCCTTATTTTTATAATTTACTTAGTAAAATACTAAAAATGTTTATATATATGTTATTAAAGTAGTTAAGTGTATAAATAATATCTAATAATATAAGGATTAATTACCTATTCTAGTGTTTATTTCTTATTTATACTTTATAATAGTCTATATAAGCTCCTATTAACAATTAGCGGCGTCTTTATTGCTCTGTGAGCTAGCGCTCATAGCCAGCCGATTCGTGGGAAGCGATCTTGCAGATTCGCTTGATCCCCGAATTCTCGCCCAGGCATAAACAATACCGCTCACGAATCCAATAAAAATAGCGGATACGCTACCGAAAGTTACCGGAGCTGAAAAAAAAATCAAGCCACTTATCGCGATGGGCAGCTTATTCAATGCGCCGACCATTGAATACGTCGTTGATGATGTTACCCTGATACACCAAGCTGAGCAATAAGAGATAAAGATTGCAGCTAGACCAGAATAGATCATGCCGATGATTATCCGATTTCGTGACTCTTTAGGTAAGTTCTTGGTGAAGTTTGTGCCCGACCAATCCTCAACTAGCAATGAGCAGACAATTAAGACAGGTATTGTTAAGAGGTTATTGTAGTACATAGCTGTTCATATTATTTATTAGCATGAAGTCTACACGCACCTTACGGCTTTGTGTTATACTTACTGTCCCAGTCCTTAAAGTTCATTTTTTTAATTATCTTTCGCATGCTCAAGACATACGAAGCTGTGCAGAAAACATTCAATCCCGTCCAAGCGTATCCGGCGTTCAACGTCGACATAGCCGTTGAAGAATCACCATGCCCGACATCGCCTGCAATGACACTTTGGATGTCTGCCCAAGCAGCCACAATTGAGCTCAGCACCATTAGTCCAAAGGATAACAAGGCGATCGGAGTTACATTGCCACCAAACCATAAGACCTCGCCGTAAGCAATAACAATAATAGTTAAGTTCTTAAAGATCGTGTATACCGGCACTGATAAGAATTGCAAAGCTTTTGTGCTAGTGTAAATCATGCCGACGAGGAGAAGAGAAATTGGAAACCCTGAGACTTTATTAGTATCTTATCTTCGCGTGGTCGTACGTCGTCTTGCACGTGCTATTTACATTTTCGAGCCTTTTCCGGATCGAAAGGTGCAAGGTTGCGAATGAGACCGAAAGATTTACACGCCGAAATTGCAGAAATGCAAACGATGGCCTACATCGACGTTAGTCCAGTGTATATTTATTTAAGAGACTTTGAAATCATCCATCCCGTTGGTCTTTTCGACCGAGGCTCGTAGATATGATGATGTTATATACCTGAACGCCTAGATAGAAGAAGTTCAGGTTCCAAAATGTTCCTGATACAACGTATTTGTTCACAACAGTCATACTGATAGAAGACAAACAATATGCCAAGACAGACAGTAAAGGGTTGTTATCCAGCTTTGACAATAACTGGCGAATATCGTGAGGCCCACGACTTGGTCGTGGCGATAGTTCCTCCTTCATTGAAATATCATCTCGGTTATTATCGCGATTGTGCCCGTAATCAGGCATCTGAATAGTATAGTCTGCGTTTGTTTTGCCATCCATGGTGGTAAGTTCGTACCGTACTGGAGGTAGATAGTATTGCAGGCCACGAGATTGAGTTAAAAATACATGTTAGTCGGTAGTTATATTGCTAACACCTATTTCCATATGACACAAAGTAAGCACGTGAATGAACTTGATTAATGTGCGAAAGGATTATCTAAATAATTTTGTAGTGCTAGGAGCCTTACTAAAAAAAACAGAAAAATGAGATAAAACCCGACGTCACAAAGGGTTAATAATCAATTTTAGCTCAGCATAGCCCTATCATTTTTTCGCCCAAGCCCTATAGTGTTGGATAAAGAAACAAATTACAGTTGAATATCCATACCATCAGAAAGGTGATCAACCAAGAAAAGACACTCGGGCGTTGAATTTTCTTATGCGAATATGTATGATTGGTGCAGGAGAAAAAAAAAAGCATTATGCTGCTTTTTTTATTGATTGACCTTCCAAATAAAAATGAAATCGCCTCGCGAAACAAAACACCGAGCTATCATCTAAAAATAATGTGTCCTTTCCATTTTAATGGCACTATGTATCTATGCAAAAAGGTGATGAAGAGTCTGCAGTACTTTTAAGTGCGTCTTACATAGGTTGTAAAACTTAACCACAATACATAAATACGAGGAGAAAAAATATTATTTATTCAAAGAACACATGTTTATAAAACAGTTCCAAACAGCACGCATCAATGCATCTCTGATTAAGCTTTAGCAAATACAACTTCATACATATGTATATATACTATACGTTTCACCATATTGTCCAATAATCGACGATTACACTTATAGAATGCCATCTAGGTGCGTTGACTTAGTTAGTTATAGGTAGGTACGAATGAATATGTCTAAGCGTCATTTATATTTATCCTTAGAGCGAATACTTGTTGTAGTTTGCACGTTCATTTATATATGGAGCGGTTCTTAGTCAGTTTAGACCAGCTCGTTTATACAAATACAAGCCTTTATAATGCGTGTTTTTTCCCTTCTCCTTGTCTTTATTTATGAATGTATGACAGATATCATCTTGGCCTCCTGTTAACTACATCGCTATGGGAGACAACGTAGGAACTTCTAGCAGCCGGCGACATGCCGCTATCCTCGACAAGTTTCTCCCGGAAGGCTACTCAGCTGATCCAGAGGTGAGTGTCGGGTACCAAGCTTCAAAATCAGAATCGATTGTGCTATCACCATCGGATGCCACGAATTCGCGACCTTCGCCGACGATACTATCGGAATCAATCAACAACGCTCTATCCGGATCTGCAGATACCGGAGAGAATACGTCTTTCAACGGACCGGAATCTTCCTTAAAACTACAGGGCGGGGATATTCATCGCGACATGTTTAAGATCAAGGCTCGAGCAAACTCTCTCAGACGAGCCGCCACATTTTCACACCAACCCTCACCACGATTCAGTTCAAACGACGAACTCTCTTACCCAGAGCAACGCACTCCAGGTGGATTTAGGCGCCATCACCTACAACAACAAGCAAGACAACTAAAACTTGGCGGCACCTTGATCGGTGCCAGGAATTTTTTCGATTTCTTGGATCTGTATGGTAGCTTTGCTGGCGAGGATCTGGACGATGACGACACCTCCGAAGACGAATCAGCGATCGATGATGAACAAGTAGGTGAACCTGATGAGCAGCATCCGCTGATCGGCCGGACGTCTCTTCGACGGAGAAGTTCTCGTCGGCACGGCCGCTCCGAGGGTGATGCCAGCACGGTGAAGACTTTCTTCACACTTATCAAAGCTTTCATTGGCACGGGTATTATGTTCCTGCCAAAAGCCTTTCGCAACGGCGGTATCCTGTTTTCATCTCTAACGCTTATCGGAGTGTCTTTAATTAACTGTCTGTGTTTTCGCCTTCTATTGGATTGCAGGCAAAGGTATGGAGGCGGTTACGGTGAAATAGGGGCTTTTATTATTGGTCCCCGATTTCGCAATCTTATTTTTGCCTCGATCGCTTTATCTCAACTGGGCTTCGTATGCACGGGCCTTATTTTCACCGCCGAAAACCTATATACCTTCTTATTCGCAATTTCCCGAAGTCATACAGGCTCAAGTCTCAACGTGCCCAGCCTCATTGCGCTGCAACTTGTGCCTCTTATTCCACTCGCCTTGATCCGAAACATCGCAAAGCTAGGATATGTCGCTCTTCTGGCAGATGTTTTCATTCTCATAGGACTTCTTTACATTTGGCAATATGATGTGTTATCTTTAGCAAATCATGGTCCGGCACCTTCCGTGACGCTTTTTAACTCTTCCTCATTCGCCCTAACCATCGGCTCGGCAGTCTTTACTTTCGAGGGAATAGGTCTCATACTACCGATACAATCCAGCATGAGACGGCCCGATCAATTTAGAAATCTCCTGTCTTTCGTTATGCTACTGGTCACCATTATCTTCACATCAATAGGCGCCCTTTGTTATGCCACTTTTGGAGAGAAGACCAACATCCAGATCATTTCAAATTTCCCGCAAGATTCAGCGTTAGTTAACGCTGTACAGTTTTTATACTCGCTTGCCGTTCTTGCTGGTGAGCCGGTACAGTTATTCCCAGCTGTGCGTATCATAGAAACGTCATTATTTGGGGACCGAGCGACTGGCAAGAAAAGCATTGCAATTAAGTGGCAGAAGAACGTTGTTCGCGCGGCAGTGATGGCACTATGTGTGGGAATAAGCATTGTTGGCGCGAGTGATTTAGACAAATTCGTTGCCTTGATCGGGAGTTTTGCATGTGTGCCACTGGTATACATATATCCTCCATATTTGCATTGTAGGGGAGTTGCACAATCTATGTGGGCGAAAATTCTCGATGGTGTACTGATAGTCATCGGTCTAGCAGCCATGATCTACACTACGTCGGTGACGGTTGTCCAATGGGTTCAGAAATAGTACATCATGACCAGATAACAGGTATACAGTCTTTCAGCAATAACCAGATGCTTCGTTGTGTGAATTGTAAAGCGTAACGATGTCATTTTCAACATATCTGTGTATTAATTTGACTTCTGAGCAACATAAGATATTATGCTAGCAGTGCCAACTCTACTCATGGACCCAGGCTGGAGATGGAGCATTTTCTCGATTGCCTCATCTGTCGATCCATTATCTCGCATCCTGACGGCATCTACCGCCACTCTCATGTCGGCAAATCGTTTAGCGCCTCTGTCAGTTGAGCCAAGTCTCAAAGCATCATCGTTGGCCAAGTGTTGAAGAGTCTTGCGGGCTTGCAAGACTGCCAGTGTTGTATTCTGACTTATGTTTAGAAAGTTTCGCGTTAGATTGCTGTTTTTATGTTGCACTTGGGCTGGTGACGAGGATGCCCATGTCAATTGAGCTCCGGCTGCACCCATATTTCGTAGACGTTGCGAGAAGTCGGCAACTGCAGATTCAGGAACTTTCGAGTCTACCAGTACCATTATTTTTGGTATTTAATCCGATTTAGAAAATAATACCCTGTGGTGGCACTTACTGACAACGGTGCCCTCGTTGGCGGATTTATCTGTCGGTGTAGGAGAGCAATCGTGCCGGCTTTGGTGTTTACGCGGATAGTGTCTCGTAATCCCGGCGCCAGCTCGGCTGCTCTTTGATGACGACGAACCCATTTACGTATAAAATGATGTGTGTTTAGCTGTGAAAATATAGAATCGCTGGTAGAGCTATTAAGTAGTGAATATAATGCCAGCTCCGCGGCTCAGAGAACTTCTTAGTGTTTAACTAAGTAGCTGTTGCACACCGCAGACCTCCTGTGGTCTCTCTTATTAGTGCGGTGCTTATATCTAGCCTTATATCTTAGGTATCTCGCTAGAGATCCCTAATATATATATTTTATATAGTAGGAGTATTCTTTACTAAATAAAGAATATATTATATATTATTATTAAATATAATAAGTTATAAGCCCTCTATATTCTGGATTTTTAATATTTATTTTTATTTTATTATTTTTTATTATAATATTATACCTTTTTTATTAATAAAAAGCTTAATTTAGCTTATTATTTTTATTTATAGATTTTATTCTATATTTACCCGTTTTTATTAGCTTTTATATTATTATTATTATTATTATTATTATTATTATTATTATTATTATTATTATTATTATTATTATTATTATTATTATTATTATTATTATTATTATTATTATT
>SRPZ01000296.1:0-35372 GCA_018360255.1 Claviceps maximensis
CCGGCGCCGCGCACAAGGCAGACGGCCTACCCTGGAGCGGCCGCGAGGCGTCGGCTCGGGCTCCCCCGGACGCGCAAGTCAGCCGGGCCACCCTATACCGCGCACCCCGCGCTGCCCACGCGGAATCCCCCTCCACTGCCTCTATTCTTATAGAGGCCTTCGCTAGGAAATTAAGGTAAAGGATAGCTTATCCTTAGTAAATTATAATAATAAGGCTACTCTACTGCTTATAGAACTGTTTTATATAGCTAAGTCGTCTATAAAGGATTTAACCCTGCTTATATTAAAATTATAATATACAAAATACCACAGTATGCTTCCTGCGATTCTATACCTCCTATATCTTTTTATAATATTAAACTAGAGTTAAACTTAATAAAGTCTTCTTTTCCTACTAATTCTACTAAGCCTATTCTCTTAGCTATAGTTTCACTAAATAGTAAATAAGGATAGTAGGAATCCCATTAATCTATTTATATATATTACTAATTAAATAATAAGGCATTTAGCTACCTTAAGAGAGTTATAGTTACTCCTACTATTTACCTATACTTAGTTAAATTACCTCACTTTAATATTTAAAGCACTAGGCAGAAATTACATTATATTAACACCACTTTCTAGCTATTATAATACTATGTTTTAATTAGATAGTTAGATTCCCCTTATTTATATTAGTTCTAAGTTAGTTATTTAGCATGCGCTAAATAGCTAAGGCCTACTAAGGGCATCAGCACCTAGATGCTAGCCGCCGCCAGCTAGTTACCTAGCTAGTGGCTGCCTACTCCTAGGGCGTCCCCCTAAGGCCTAACGCACCTAACCCTTAGAGCTAATCCTTTTCCTAAAGTTATAAATCTATTTTACTAACTTCCCTTATTTACATTATTCTATTAACTAGAGGCTATTTACCTTAGAGACCTACTGTAGTTATAAGTATAACCTAATATAAGAATTATTCCCTTCTATAGATTTTTAAAGGATATTAAGAGCGCACTAAACCTAGTAAAGGTGCTAGGCTCTTCTAGCTATTAAACTCTATCTCTAGATAAACTAATTTTAGAGTAAGAAACTATTAAAAAGAAAAGAGAACTTTACTTAGAGCCCCCGCTATTATCTCTGCATTTAGTTACATTACTATATAAAACCTATATCTAAGTACTAGAATATTAACTAGCTTCCCTTTCGCTAAATAATGCATAAGTATGCCTTTAAAACGGAACTTCCCTATAGCTTAGAATTAACTAACCTATATTTAACTACTATTTATATAGAACCTTTCCCTACTTTAGTCCTTTAAGTTCTTATTAAAGTATTTACTACTACTACTAAAATCTACACTAAGGGCTATTTAACCTAGGCTTATACCCTAGGCTTTATTACTAACCTTTATATCTACTTACTTCTTAAGGCTTTATTTTTACTCTAAGGGTAAGGTATAGGTAAAATGCTTAAGCACTATTTATTTTTAAAGCTAGTATATTTAGTAGGTAAGTTATTATATAGTCCTTAGTGGATTCTAACTTCTATAGCTACTATTCTATTATTAAGATATACTAATACCTTTTATAGTATTTAATAAGTGTTTACTCTAGCACCTTAACCTTATATTTAGTTTATCCTATATCGCTAGTTCTACTTACTAAAAATAGCCTACTAGTGCTAATATATTTAAATACCTACGTTTAATTAAGTAATAAGGGCTTCTTATATATTTAAAGTTTAAGAATAAATAAAGGCTATATAGCGCCCCTAAGTCCTTAATTATTTACTTTACCTTATAAAACTAAAATTAATACTATTATTCTAAGGGAAACTTTAGTAAAAACTAGCTACTAAAAGGTTTAATTAGTCTTTTACCTCTATATCTATATTTAATAATTAATTTATATATTAGAACTACTATAAGCCTCTACTAGAGTTTCCTCTAGCTTTACCTTATATAGGTATAGTTTACTTTCTTTTAGGTCTAGCCCTATATGCTCCTACTTAAATCTATTTAAAAATATTAGGATTAGTTAATAATACACTAAAGCTCTTACCTATATTTACTTTTATTATATATAGGGGTTTAATACCTAAATACTTATATATAAAGATAACTCCTTAGTCTATATTTTAAGATAGGTTACTAATAACTATTACGCTAGTATCTATATAAATATATAGTCCTTAGCCCGCGCTAAGGTATTATATAGTAGGCTATAACACTCCTAGAGGAGCTACGTTCCTGCTGCCTTTATTTCTTAGAATAAGCTAATACTAGCCTAGGCCTGCTAGAGTGCACTAGTAAGAATGCTAGGTAATCTGCTAGGCCTAAGTCTAGTTATAAGCGCTTCCCTTTTAATAATTTTATATACTATTTAACCCTCTTTTTAAAGTGCTTTTTATCTTTTAATTACTTTACTTATATACTATTAGTCTCTAGCTAGTATTTAGCTTTAGAAAATATATACCTCCTATTTAAAGCAGCATTCCTAAACTACTTAACTTATTAAAGGAGCTTTATAAAGGCTTAGTATCTAACTAAATAGGGCTCTCACCCTCTATAGCATTCTATTCTAGGGAACTTAGAAGGCACCTTACTAAAAGTATTCTCTATAAATTATAACTTAGGCCCTAAGGGGCTAGATTTTAAATTTAAGCTATTACTACTTTACTTACTATTACTAGAGTAATCTCTATTAGTTTCTTTTCCTTTACTTATTAATATACTTAAGTTTAGTAGGTATTCCTACCTAATTTAAGGTTAACTCTTAAGAAGTTAGGCGTTTTATAGCAGTAGCTATACTACGCTCCTACCTATAAAGTAGTATATTACTACATAAGGGGAGGCTATATTATAGCTACTAATTTATTTAGGGGGCAGTAGGGCGCCTATATAAGGCAGGCCCCTAGAAGCTAGTCCCTAATACTAAGTATAGGGGCTTAAGGGTTAAAATAATGCTTAAATAAGCATGCCTACTAGAGTACTAGCGGGTATAATATATATTTAAAGATTTAATAATTCACTAAATTCTATAATTTACATTACTTATTATATTTTACTACATTTTTTATTAATGCTAGAACTAAGAGATTTATTATTAAAAGTTTTAATTTATTTATAAAATTTACTTAAATATACTATAAGAGATATAGGAGTTTAGGTTCTTTAGTGGGATAGGTTCTGCTAAAGTAATATTTAAGTAAGGTTTATAGTGGGTTTAGAAGTATAAGAACTTAGTAATAATCCCTTTACTAGTTTACTAATAAAGACCTTATTATAACTTTTACTTTCTCTAAATAACTAAGTTTAGAGAGCTTTCTAGCCCTAAGTAGTGGTTACCTACCTCTCTAAGCTAGTCTAAATACCTTATTAAGCTATTTAATTAGTAGTAGCAATAGGTAGTATATATAAAGAGTAAGGATATAATTAATGTAAGCTAATAACTTATGCTTACTAGGGATTTCTTATTAAAAAGTAATAATTATAATGCTCTATCCCTAGTATAATAGAGTTTAATAAGATTACCTAGGCCTTCTAGCTAAGGGAGTACTTACTAGCTCTATTAGTATAGCGCGCGTATAGCCTAGAATATCTAAGGGCATTATAGACTTATTATTGCCTTAAACTTTTATTAGCTTAAGCTAATAGTCCCTCTAAAAAGCTAGCGTACTACCTAAGTAATATAGGCTATTTAGTAGGTTAAGGTCTTATTTATTATTATAATTAAGTAGATAAATTACTCTACTAACTAAGAATAGCTATACACTACTACCTATAAAATTAAGAAAGAGCTCTTAATCTATTAATTTTTATTATATTTAAACCTAGTAAGTTTCCCTATATTAAGTTAAATTAAGCTATAGGCTCTACCTCTAGTAGTGCCCTTTTATTAATTTCTTTAAGTTTTAGCTTTATAACTATACTCTCCCTAGAGCCTAAGCACTTTAATTTCTTATAAGGTACTAAATAAGTTAAAAAATAATATTATTTAATCCCTAGTTAGTATAGTTTATAGTTAAAACTATAATAGTATCTAATTATTTTTAATTCCCTAACTTTTATTCCTAATTAATAAAAACATCCTTAGTAAATGCTTTTATAGTAATTAGTCTTTAATAAATCTAAGAATTTTACCTCTAATAATTAAATACTAATACCTCTAACTATCCCTATTAATTATTATAGCAGTCCTAGAAACTAATAAAATAGAACTATACGTTTTATTTTATTATTCTATGCTAATATATTTAAGCATAGGCCTACCTAAAGCACTCTAATTTTTTTAAAGTAAAAGTCCTATTTCCCTACTATACCTAGTAAAGGGCATAGGGTTCTATAGAGGGAAAGGCCTAGCTAAACTAGTATATACAGTAAGGTAAACTAGCTAGCTAGGCCTAAGGTTAAACTATAAGCTTTTTAACTATAATAACTTTAATATATACTATTAGAGCTAGAATTACTATAGCTACTAGCACTAGACTTACCCTCTAATTATTCCTTATTAAGGGATTTAAATTATACTTATTCTAATTATAAGACCTAAAAGAGCCCTATATTAGTATTTATTATTACTACCTCCCTAAGTTAGAATTAGGTAATTTATATGCTTACTGCCTTCCTTAGATATAGTAGCTATTTCTTAGGCTCCTTCTCTAGGGTTAAGCCCTAACTCTCTATTACCTATTGCAACTATATTTAGCTACTACCTAAATATTAAAAGTTAATAGAGAAGAAATTTAAATAAACTATTACTAGTATAAGGCTATGTAATTTAAGAAGTTATTATAAATTACTAAAGAGCCTAAAGGGCATTAGTTTTTAATCTAATAAATACACCCCTTTTAAAGTTAGGGTTTTTAGCATATATTAGCTCTAAAATTACTACGGTTATCTAAGTAGTAAGGTACTATTAAATAAACGATAACTTATATAATAAGCTATTCATTTTCAGGGGTCTTCCCTAGTTATTAGTGCCCTATTATAGGCCCCTAATACAGGGCCTTATAGGGGAAGTTAGCCTAAGGCAACTTAGCTATATTATATATATATATGCACACTACTAACTTCCTAGTCTATAATTAGTTAGTAAATTTAATAGCTATAAGAACCTACTTTTCTTAGACTATTTAATCAAATAACCCTTATTCTAGCATATATAATAGCTATTAGCCTAGCCTAATAGCTATATATAATAACTTTTATAGAATTAGATTCTAACTATATTTTTAGGTATAACTAGAAGAGTTATATACTATAGAATTAGAAAGTAGATATAAGGAAAAAAGGCTGCTTATATTAGCTAACCTAGCTACCCTATAACTAGCTTTAAGGCTAATTTATAGAATAACTAGGGATTTATAAAAAGTCTTATAACTAAATTCTTAGTTACTAGAATTAAGGCTTTTAAATAGTATATTTAAATTATTTTTAATTTTTTAGGTAGTATATAGTATTTTAGAAAAGAAACTAGAAAATATATATATTAGTACCTTATTTATATAGCTATAGGCACTAATAACTAGGGAAGACCCCTAAAAATGCTATTATTTTTAATACCCCCTCTGAAGAAGTATTATAGCTAGTGATTATAGAAGGTTAAAGAAAAGGGCAAATTAGAAGAAAGAAAAATCGGTATAAAATCCAGGAAAATTCGTAAATAGAAATAGATAATAGATTTAGGAAGCCCTGCTTTAGGGCTCCTAAAAGATCGTATTTACTATAGTAAAGTATAGTAATTCAGTCACTAATTGCTTATTAAATATAAAGAGTGTATTTCTTCTTATTTTAGTAATTATTTTCGATTTTAAATTGTTTTTTATTATTTTTAGCCATTAACTAGGCTAATTTTACAAGTAAATTTATAGGGATAGTGCCCTATAATTATAAGGGTTTTAGGCCTATAAAATCTAGGAAGGTTATATATAGGGGGCTAGGTAGAGGCTTAGTTAGCCTATTAGCTAGCATTTTCTTAGTATCTAAGTAGGTTATTTTAGCTAGTCTAGCTAAGACCTATTATTAATTATAGTAGAACTTAAGAAGGGTGTGCTTAATATAGCTATAAAGTGCTAAATTATAGGCCGTTTTTATAGTACTCTAGTTATTATAAAATATCTATATAGAGGGTTTTATAGGGCACTTTAGCTCCTTAAATATCCCCTAGAGCCACTATAGCTCTCTAAAAGTCTTGTAAATTACATTAGACTTAGCTTTTATAGTTAATAAAGCTATAGTGCTAGCTTTCTTTAATTTCTAGCTTATAGGGCCTCTAGCTAGCTTAAAGAGATAAGTATAAGTAGATTTTAAAAAGGTTCTATTATTTATAAAATTACTATTATAGAATCTAACTAAGCTAGAGCTAGTAGTATTTTTCTTACTATTATTATTAGAATTTCCCTTATAATAAATAGCTAAATTCTATGTGCCTAATAGGTATTTTAATAGGTTTTTAGCAGTGTTTAGGTGCTCTAAATATAGGCTTATAAGTGCTATTTATAGCTACTATAGTGTAAATGTAATATTAGGTCTAGTGAGTAATATTAGGTATATTATAGTGCTAATAATGCTTTAATATTCCTTAATTTGCTTAGCTTCTAATTTCTTAGTAAGCTATATTTTTAAGCATTTAGGCTATATAGGAATTCTAATAAATTTGCAATTATTTAGCTTAAACTAAGATAATACCTCTTAAATATATTACTTTTAATATATCTTAAGAATTAAATTCGTTTAATCTCTTATAATTTAAACCCCTAAGAAAAATTCTATAGGGCCCCTATCTTCTATAGGGTAGGCTTTATATAAATCTTATTTTAGCTTATTTATATATACTAAATCTTTTCCTATTTTTTTTATTTATTTATTACACTAGCCGTCTAAGCAATTTATGCTTAGCCGTATCTAGAACCTCTACTCCTGAATTTTATCTAGTTAAGGAAAACCTTATTAGGTTACTAATTAGCTAGCTAGCTAGCTAATTAGTTAGTTGCCTAATAGGATGAAAAACCTTACTAAATACATTTATTTTTAACTACTTTAAGCCCCGCTTTTCTTCTCATAAAATCCGGTTTTTCTTTGATTACCCTATACCCCACATTCTAATAACAACCCTCCCGTTCCCCACTTTAATTCCATCTGTTTTTTCTAGCAATCACGGCTGCAAACTGGCTCTACAACCCAAGAGCTAGGGGGTGGTTCTGCCCATTTATAGCGCGGGAGTGGCTAATCCGCGTTGCTTAGTAAGCAAGGAAAAGTGGGGGGACCAGACCCACTTTTCCCTGCTTACTAAGCGCTAATTAGCTAGAAAGAGTCAGCCCCCTGCCTCTTCTAGCCAATTAGAGTCTAGTCTTTCTTAGTGTGCTAATCTTTTCCTATTCGTAAATAATTATTAATATAAGTTATAATAAAAGTCTTTATAGCTAGATTTTAAAATATAGCTAGGTTAGAGATTAGGGAGGAAAATCTAAGATTTTTTAATATAGCTATTAAAGTCTATTACTACTCCTTAAAGCTTTATTTTAAGCTATATAGTAACTTTAATAGGATTATTACCTAATTTTTAAAAGCTTTATAACTATATTTTTTAGCTAAATTATTTAGCTATAGATTTTACTCTATAAATTCTATAAATCCCTTAGAAATTTATATATAAATAAGCTCTTTTAATATACTATTAAGAAAAATACTTATAAAGTTTACTTACTTTATCTCTAAATTTTTCTTTATAGCTATTTTAAGTAAAATTTACTAACTAAGTAAAATACTAATAGTAGTAAAGGTATTTATATAATTTAAGCCTTTTATTTATATAAATCCTTTAGCTATTAGCTAAGCTTTATATTTTAAAGAATTATTTTCTTTATTCTTTTTAAGTTTTAATATAAGCTTATTTCTAAGCACTTTATAACCTTAGGTATAGTATTTATATTTATAAATTTAAAAATACCTACCTTTAAAAGTTACTTAAATTTACTAAAAATAGCCTTAATTTAGTATTTTCTTTTTAAACTAAAATTTACTTACTTCTAGGTCTTAGGTTTAGAGTAATTAGCTAGTTTTTCTTTAGCTTTTTACTAAGCCTTATAGTAGATTTCTCTTACTAGAGCTACTAAATTAATATTTATAAAATCTAGATTTTTATAGTAGTGCACTAATAACTAGGGAAGACCCCTAAAAATGCTGTTATTTTCAATAACATTCTTAATAAGCCTTTAATATATAGACTAGGTATAAGGAGAACTCTCTAAGTTCTTATAAATATAGTAGTAAATAAGTTAGGGTATTTTATACTATTTAATTATAATTAAAAACATTAGTATACTTAATTTAATATTAGCTAACTTTATTAAATACCTAAGGGAAAATTTCTTTTACTATAGATTTTAAGTTAAACTACTAGTAGTAGTTAGTCCCTATTATTAATGCTTAATAAATAGAACTATAAACTAAGCAATATTAAATATATAATAATATATAATTAAGAGTAGATATAATTTTATAGTATAAGATTATAAAATTTATAGTAGCTTCTAGCTTCTTTAATTTACTTAGAACCTTAAATTATAAATAGTATTATTCTTAATTATTTAGCTTAAAGAAAGTAAGAGCTTAAAATAGTTATAATACTTTAAAGAATAAGTTAAGCTTTTTCTTTACTACTTATTCTATACTATTTATTTAATTAAAATATACTCTTACCTTTTAATTAACTTTTATTTCTACCTTATGTATTTTAACTTTTATCTTTAGTATAGTTATTTCTAGCTATTAAGTTAGCTAAGAAATTAATAGTATTAGTGCCTTTTAAAAAGTCTTCCTAGTCCCCTTAAGAAATCTATAGGTAGTATAAGAGAAGTATATTATTTTTAAGTACTTTTATAGAATTCTTTAGAATTTCTACTTTATTATTTAGTAGTTTTTAGGAATAAAAAAAGGCCTTTTATTAGTAATATTAAAAGAAATTTATAAGAAGGGCTTAGTAAGAACTAGATAATACTATTACTTAGTATATTAAAAAAGAGAATAAAATTAAAATAGTATTATATTAAAAGCTATATAATACTAATTATACTATTTAGTAATAAGCTAATTACTTTATTAAGCTAAAAGTAAAAGAATAAGTCCTAGGTTATTCTATATTAATAGTAGGTATAAAAGAAATTAATCTTAAGCCTATAGCTTATATTACTATAATAAGTTTACTACTAAAGCTATATAAAAAGAAGATTTTTTAGTATAATATTCTAGCTTTCTCTCCTAGCTTTAGTATATATATATTAATTATTTCTTTAGAACTAGTTTACTATAAAGCTTAAAAGGAAGTTATAATAAAGGTATAAAATAAAGTAAAAAGAGCTAAATAAAGTATAGACTTATATATAGAAAAAGCTTAGTAATATTATAATATTACTAATAACTAGCCTATTATACTAAAGAAATAGCCTATTATACTAAAGAAAAAGGGCTATAATTATAAGGTATAAGGAAGTCCTTTAATACTAGAATTATTAAAAAAAACTAGAAATATAAGTTTAAACTAAGAGATAGTATAAGATTATTTAATTAAAAGGTTCTTATTTTATTTAGGTTCTATAAGTATTATTTTATTAGCTTATAGTTATTTTTATACTACTATAAGCCTAGAGAGGTATTATATTATAGTAAAAGAAATATAGTTTATAGTAATTTAAAAGAAGGTATTATAGCTATTAAGGGAGTAAGTTCTTAGTATAGTATAATTAGACTATCTAATTAAATACTATAAAAAGGGCCTTTGCCCTTAAATAGTTAAAAAACTAGGCTATTTTCTATTTTTCTTTTCTAAGGTATAGGTATAAAAGCACTTATTACTATAATACTATTTTTATATAAACCTAGTTACTACTAGGGTATAATTACTATTTATATTTTATTTTATACTTATTATTTCTAACTTTTAATAATTTAAACTATTTAATTAAATAAAGCTCTCTCTACCTAACCTTCTTTTTTATAGCTTTATTAGCTTAAAGCTAATTCTATATATATTAAAGGTTATAGAATATAATAGGGTAATAACTATATTTGTGTGTATACCCTTACTTTTAGGTATGTGGTGTAGTGTTCTCTTTTCCACCCGTTACACTATATACTAATTAGTGCTAGTTTAGGTTAACTATAAAGCAGGCCTATATTAGTAGTTAATATATATAGCTATATAGCTACCTTATATTATAAGTTAAAACTTACTAAGACTAGGGTTTAGAGGCTAGCCTTTAAAGAGGCTAGGCTTTTAAATTACTATTATATTAATTCTAGGCTAGGATTTTAGCGCTATATATATAAGGTAGGTTTTTCACTATATATTTTAGTATATAACCTTAATTATATATATTAAATAGTTTATTAAGTTAAGCTTAGTATATTTAATTTTATAGTAAGGGTAGTATAATAGCTTAGGTATACCTTTATAGCTTTATATAAGTATTATATAAATTTTAGCTAGGAATTTAGAAGTTAGTTTTAAAAATAGCTAATATACTTTTATAATAATGTTAGGACTAGGGTAGCTAGGCAAAGGTAATAGGCATATAGTATATTAACTAAAGCTTGCTTCCTCTAAGTTATATATAGTAATAGCTATGCCCTATATAGTTTATAGTAAAGTATAAGTAAGTTATATATATAGCTATTATAGTAGGTTATATATAAGGTTATTACTTAATAGTTATATATATATAAGGCTATAATATATATACATTATAAGGCTTCTTATAATTACCCCCCCTTCTATAGTTACTATCTTTAGTAATAATATACTTATTAGTTAATTAATAGCTATTAGCTAGTTCTACTATATTAATAAGAGTTAAAATAATAATAATACTATATATATAGCCTAACTATAAAGACTATACCTCTTCCCTAGCCTTTTATTATATTTTCCTTCTGTTACGGTCTGCCACAACGAGGGAACCCACCCCTTAAGGGAGGGTTCCCTCTCCTAATAGTTTATAAGAGATATCTTTAATCTTATATACACTTAACTACCTAACTATAACTTAAGTGTTATCTCTTC
Source organism: Claviceps maximensis (assembly GCA_018360255.1). Classification (NCBI taxonomy): domain Eukaryota; kingdom Fungi; phylum Ascomycota; class Sordariomycetes; order Hypocreales; family Clavicipitaceae; genus Claviceps; species Claviceps maximensis. The sequence goes on from SRPZ01000296.1 coordinate 11,040, forward strand.
TTATAACCTTATAAAGCACTACGCCTATTATATAAGTGCTAACCTCTTATATATATTTTTTAGTATATAATAAATAGTAGTAATTGCTATTTCTTTTATATACCTATTTACTATATAAGAACTAATAATAAAAACTGCTAACCTTATATTAATAACTAGAGATAACTAGTGACTTATACCTATTAGTCTAAACTCTCTAATTATTAGCTCTATTATAGAAAACTAAATACATTAAATTCACTATTTTTAGGCTTTTTACTAAGACTTCCCTAACTTTTAAAATAAAAAGAGACCCCTTTTATTATAAAAGAATATTAAGAACCTTTAGACTCTTACTAGATATTAATATATTAATAGTAACCTTTAAATTTACTTAAAACTGCTTACTATTAAAAGACTTACTTATTAAAACTCTATAGATTTTACTATAGTTAATACTAAGTAAAAAACAATAAAAGGTATTCTTTTTAAAGCTAAAAGAGAATGCCTTTTTAAAAGAGTAAACCTAGCACTAGAACCTAATATAATAACGCTAAAAAATAGCCTAATACCTTTAGAAAACACTATTATAATAGGTATCTTTAACTTTTTAATAGAAGATATATTTATAGGGGAATTATTAAGCATAGGAATTAGGGGACTACTAGAGACCCTAAATATCTCCTCCTAAGTTAAGGCTTATAATGCCTTCTTATAAGAAGAAAACTATATTAGCATAAGCTCTTACTAGGAAATAGTTCTAAATATAAGAATTCACTCTTATATAACTTTTAGCATATTAAGCGCTTCTCTTAGTATACCTTTAGATCTTAAAGAAATTAACTAAAATAAGGTAATGCCCCCTTTTTTATATATTTAGAGGGAATATGTTTTTTACTTATAAAGTATAGAAGCTTAAGGGAAATAATATAAACCTAATATATATAATAATTTTAAACACTTTCTAGTGGATATATATAACTAATAAAAGATTATCTTTAATAAAATTTACTATAGTAATACTAGGGAGATTAATAAAGTAGTTACTTAAGTTACTACTACTCTTAAATCCTCTAAGCTAGTAGAATTATAGTATATAGCTATAGAGCTAACTTAGCAGTAGCTGCTCCCTTTTAGGTAGGCTTCTACCTTAAATATATAGCGCTTAGTAGCTTCTTTTAGTATTTTAAATTTATATAGCTACCTAATCTATTCTATTGCCTCCTATACTTAACTTAGGGGGCACTTAGTAGCTAGTAATTACTATAAGAATCCTAGTAATAGCTAGCTCTATAGTAAATAGCTATACTAAAGAAGAATAATATATATACTAGTATAACTACCTATACTAGTAAAATAGTATATAAAAGAGGAGTTCTCTTATAGAGAACTAACTATTAGGGCGCTAACCCCTACTAACCTCTAGGTTAAACCCTTCTAAAAGCTAAGTAATATTAAGTATTTTAACCCTAAAACTAACTTAAATAAGGTTAATAGTAAAGCTATTAAGTATAAAGGTAAATTTACTATCTTTACTAATATAAACCTCTAGACCTAAGCTATTAAAGACTACTATAGTTATACTAGCCCCTTTTAATAAGAGTAAATTAAGTATTAAGTATAGTATCTCTTTAGGGGGGTAGCTTATACCTAGTATTAGTAGTACCTTAATAATAAAGAAAGATCTAAGATTTTTTATAACCTTAAGACAGTATTTAGCGCTATTAAAAGGGAATTTAGCGTTAAGATTTAAGACACTATTACATAGCTTAACTAGGCTAAGTTTATAAAGAATAATGTTTTATTTAAGATATCCCTCTAGGAATTCGCTATAAAGGTCTTCTTTTATATAAGGGCTAATAGCAAATCTACTAACCTCTAGCTCCTTACTTACCTCCACTATAAGCTCTATATAGAACTCTATTAAATTTGTCTATAACTACTAGATTCTAACCACTAAAATATATATATTAACCTAGTAGAGGGTAAAAGGCAAGACCTTTAGGACTTTATTCTTAGTAATAAATCCCACTATAAGGCTAAGAGAAGTAAGGTATTTATATTAGTAAACCTCCTTATAAAGGACTTAGACTTAGACTTAGGCTCTATTAAGGCCCCTTACCTAGAAGTAAATACCTATTAAAATAAACTACCTTACTATAATAATTACTATAATAGTAGCTAAAGCCTAACTTATTACTATTAAATAAGTTAGTAATAGCATTTATATAGTTATAAGCGCTATTATAACTTTAGTAGTAAATATAACTATAGGTACTAGTAACTATAGAGGTATTTTTACTCTTTTTAACCTAATTATAGTTAATTATATAAAGGCTATAAAGAAGCCCTATAGTAGTCCCTTAATAAGGCTAGTAGTAGTACACTATTACTAAGCTTAAATATTAAAGAAGTAACTACTTTAAAGTAGTATAAGGAGAATAACTATTACTACTAAGGCTCCTCCTAATATAAATAGTATAACTATAGGGGCTATAAACCCTACTTTTATAGAAAATAAGCCCTTAAGAATAGTAATAGTATAAATTATATTACTATAATAAAAGGTTTTAATACTAAAGTAAAAGAATCCTATCTCTAAGCTTTAGAATACTATATAATTAAGGATAGTATTATTATAAGTAAGTTAAAGGAGGAAGAGTTTGACTTTATAAATACTTTTTATATTAATTTCTCCCTTATACCTTACTATAGAAGAATTATAGCTTTAGGGGGACTTATGAATAACTAAGTTATTGAAGCTATAGCCTAACCCCACTAAATTAAGTTTACTAGAAAGCAAAAGGTTACTACCTATTTTAAAGTAAACCTTTAGTTTAATAATTAGGGCTAAGATTATAAAATCTACCTTAATATAGGAACTTTATTAATTTTTATTAATAAGGAGTAGCTTTAGAAGAATAGTTATAATATTTAATAGGGAACCTAGAAGCCTAAACCTATAAATAAAGTAAACTTCTCTTTCTATATTATAAAAATAGTAACCTTTAACTTTTATATTAAGGGTAAAGCCTAAGGTAAGATAGTATTTAGTTACTTTACTATTACTATAGATATAATAGAGAAGCTTACACTAAAATTACTAATTAGCATAGATTTTATATATAATTATAGCATTAAAATTAACTTTATTAATTTAAAGGTTATCTTCTAATCTATATATAATATAATAGTTCTAGGCTATATCTTCTATCCCTTAAAGATAGTCCTAATTAGGAAGGTTACTGCATCCTACTACATTACTATCTTACTATATTACATAGAAAATATGCTAGTTTACTAAAAGAACTATAGGGTAAATAAGGGCATAAGTATTTACTACTTTATTTTAAAGAACTACTAAATCTTTAATAGTATTATAAATAGTAACTAGGCTAAGTACCTACTAGTGTATAACTTTACTAACTACTTAATTTAAATTAGATATAGTTAGAGGCTAGGTAACCTCTAAGGGTTAAGCTTTATAAACTATAAGACTACTATAAATAATATTAAGAACTTCTCTACTTTCTATAGGCATAATATTAATACCCCTAATAGAGTTAATAAACTAATTACCTTAAAAGATATCTTCCCCTTAGTAATTAAGAAGAATAATAATAACCCTACTAAGAACCTTAACCCTAAGGTAGTTAATAATAGTGTCCCTTTTTATAGTATTATATACCTAAATAATATACTATTTATTATAAATACCTTTAGTATTAAAATTATAAATCTTAACCTAGTAGCTATAGTAAAGCTTATTAAGCTTATAAATAAGTATAATATTTACTATAATAGAGGCATAGTACCTATACTAAAAGAGAAGCAAATATATATTAATTTTATTAATAGCTAGTAAAACTAACTTAAACTCTTATAAGTATACTATTTTAAAAGGAAGGACTTTAAGAAGTTCTATAAAATATTTAATAAAAAATATAAAATAGGTAAGGTATTCTATCTTAGAGTAGGAGAAAAGGCTCTATACCTATGCCCTAGCTTTCTTATATAGTATAATACTAGGAAGAAATATAAAGGTAGGGCTATAATTAATATAAGACTTATAAATAGTATTACTATTTTAAATATATACCTACTACCTAACTAAAGTAATATTATAGAGAATACTTATAGAAAATATTAAATTACCCTCCTAGATATATTAGGTTTCTTTAATTAGCTATCTATATAGTAAGAATATTATAATAAAATAGCAATTATCTCTAAGAAAGGTATTAAGGTATTCTATATAGTAATCTAGGGATATAAGAATTTACTAGTATATACTTAGCAATTTATAGATAAGTAGTTCTAAGAATACTAAGCCTTTATATAGGTATATATTAATAATATTACTATTTTCTTTAATACTATTAAGGATTATCTAAGATACCTTAAAATTATATTTAAAATTCTTAAGAAATACTACTTATATATTATAGTAAAGAAGTTATTTATTAGCTATCCCTCTATCTAACTCTTAGGTTTTATTATTAATATAAAGGGTATTACTAACACTAGTAACTATATAAAGGCCTTTAAGAACCTTTAAATACCTACTATACTCTTAAACCTTAAAACCTTTATTAGTATAGCTAGTTTCCTCTATATAGAGGTCCCCTAGTTTAATATTTATATTAAACCCTTATAAAATAGAAAGACTAGTATTCTCTATAATCTTTATAAAAAGAATAAGCTTCTAGTTAGGTTATTTAAATAAGTATAAAAGCATACTACTTAGTAGGTAAGTTGTACACTAATAAAGCAGGAAATTATATCTTTTAAAGCTATTTAGGGACTTTTATATATAAAAATCTTACTTTAGTACTATAACCTAAATAAACCCCTTTTCTTTAAAGTTAATATATATAAGGAGGGATTTAGCCTCTATACCTTCTAACTAATAACTAAGTAGGATAGTATAAGCATTCTAGGTAAGAATATTAGTAGTAATAAGCTTTGCCCTATATTATTTCTCTCTTAGCTAACCTTAGCTATTAAGAAGTAATATAGCTTAATAGAGGCAGAGGTTACTATTATTATATAGAGAATAAAAAAGCTTTAGAAAATAGTGTAATTTAACTTATTAGTAGTAAATATTATAATAGATTATTTACTAGTAAAGGGTATTATTTAATATACCTTACTTACTATAATAAATCTTAATAAGGCTAACCTAAAGCTAGTAAAGGTTATAAACTACCTTTTATAATTTAAGTTATATATTATCTATATTCTAGGGGTTTTAAATGTAGTACCTAACGCTCTCTCCTAATTACTAATAGATATTAGCTATAGAGAAGCTACTAACTATAGTATATATAATAAACTTAATACTTATATATATTTTAAGGAAGAATCTACTACTACTATTATTATAAATAAAGATCTTAAGGATTCTATTATAATAGGGTATTAGTATAATATAAAGTATAGCTAAATTATTAAGGGAATTATTATTTATAAGGCTAACTAGTAGAGAGCTAATTAGAACTAACCTTAAATACCCCTATATAGATAAGATCTTAGGGATAATAAACTTCTTTACTACTATAATACTAAAGGACTCTAATAACTTTATATTCTATAAAACTATATTAAAATCCTTCTCTAGCTAACCTATAATAATACTTACTACTTTAGTATAGGGAGGATAGCTAAAGAGCTTATTACTATCTATTTTCTATAAATAAGTAGCTAAATATACTTTTATATAGTGTACTATAGTATCTATTAAGAAAATATAGTCCTTTGCTCTAGGCTACTAAGGGAAATAAGGCTACTCTAAACTAAGCTAGTGCTTTTTTATAGCATTTCCTTAGATTTTATTATAAATATACTAAAGGTTAGCTCTACTAATATAATATAGGCAGTGGAAGGATTTAATATATATAACTCTTTATGCTTAGTTAACTACCTTTTTAGTAAGAAAACTATCCTTATTTCTAGAAATAAGAGGTACTCTATAGAAACCTAGGTAGAGCTCCTTTTAAGAGAACTATACCTTACTAACTAGGGTTTACTATAAGAGATTATTAGTAATAAGGACCCTAAATTTATCTTTAACCTCTAGACTATACTATTCTATAGACTTAAAGTAAAGTTCCTTATATTTACTATATACTACCTATATACTAATAGAGTAGCTAAATATAAAAACTAAATAGTAATTATTACTATATAGTATTATATAGCTATAGACCTAAATATCCTATAGCCTATAATACTCCTAGCCTTATAATATTACCTTAATAATATAGTTATAGCTTTTATTAACTAGTTACTTAATAAGCTTATTCTAGGCTATAAACTGCTATTAGTTATAGACCTCCTATAGAACTCTAAGAAATCTAGCTCTAAAGAGAATAGTACTAACCTATTAGTACTATAAAAGCTATACTAAAGGGAGGTAAAATATACTATTATAATAGCAGTAGCTCTCTCTAAGATCTAGTATAACTCTTACTATAATTTAGTAAATATTAGCATTAGGGATATAGTTTACCTTTAACTCTATTTAGAATATAAGCTCCTAAGTAAACCTAAGAAAAAGTAATCTCTTTAATAGGCTAGACTATATAAAGTGCTTAAGTAAATCTCCTTACTCTCCTTTTACCTTAATTTTCTACTTACTTTAAGAGTCTATTTAGTGGTATTTATAGCTTATATTTAGAAGCCTTACTAAGGTAAGGACCCTTTTAAAAGGGCTAAAGCATTACTACTATTAATAAACTTAATAGGCTTTAGTAAAGCAAATTACTAAGAGATTAAGAGAATTTAAAGCTACTATATTAAGTTCTTTTAGAAGAAGGGTAGGAAGCTCTATATAAACTACTTAGTTTATTAGAAAGGTTTCTTTATAAAAAATAATTAGTAAATTCCTAAGAATAAAATACATATTAATGCTATAAATATAGTTAATATATACTATACTAGGAATGCTATTAACTAGGAAGAGGAATACTATAAGAGAGGCCTTATAGTAACTTCTATCTAAAACCTACTAGCCTTAGCTAGTCTTATATTTAGCTTTATAAATGTATATAGGAAGCTCTTACTAGTGGAAAATATTAAATATTTTTAAATTCCTATACACCTACCTAGGCTTATAGCTAGCTTAGCTACTAAGCCTTACTAGGGCATATATACTTATTACTACTACGCTTCTTTTGCCCTTATTTATATTTTTTTCTTTTATATATTTACTCTCTCCTTTTATATAGTAATTTAGCTATTATTAGCTCTTTTTAAGCATCCTACTATAGGATATTATTAGTGCCTAGCTATATAACTACTCTACTATTGCTAGAATTATTAGTATTAATATTATTTTTATTCTTATCTTCCTTATAGTTACTCTTAATATCTTTCTCTATTTTATATTTATCTTTATTACCCTTATTATTATTATTACTATAGTGCTAGCTATAGTACTCTATAGTAGCCTTAAAGCTTATATACTTAAAGGTAATTTGCTTTATTTATAATGCCTTTAACTATAGTAACTACTATATTAGCTAGAGATAGATATAAAAAAGAGCGTAAAAATAAGTATATAGTAATTACCCTAACTTTAACTTAGACTTATAAACTAAGGCACTTATTAGTAATTTATACTAGCCGCTCCCTATAGACTTCCTTATATAGCTATAAAGGGAACTTACTATAGACCCTATAAAACACTTTAAAATTAATATAGTAAACCCTATAGGTATTAATTTTAGTATATTATTTAATACCTTAAGCACCCTACTTAAAGTAATTAAAGCTTCTCTCTAAATATATAATAAGGCTTAATTACTAAGAAGCGCTTAGAATAGTATAGAGGTACTACTACTTTTACTACCTCTACTTTTAATAAAAACTAATATTCTTTATAATAATAAATCTAATATAAGGGATGCTAATAGCCTTAGAGATATTACTAATAATAATAAAGAACCCTATAGTAGCCTAGCGCTAGCTACTACCTTAGTGGAGGCTAATAGCTACCTTTTTAAATACTACCCCCTATAGTATCTTTAGTAGTTTAGTAAAGCTAATAATAATAAATATATACTACTTAATAAGGAGAATATACTTACCTTTAATATAAAACCCCTCCTTAATAAGAATTACTTTAAGTAGTAATATATTAATAAGTAAGGCACTAAAAGAAAAGACTAAATACTTATTAATATACTCTATACTATAGGCATTAAATTCTCCTATATTAGTGCTAGAATTACTAGAGATAGTTTTAAAGTTACTAGTAGTAACCCTTACTATAACCTATATTTTAAGGTTATAGCTAAATATATTAATATATTTAGAGGTATTAATGCCTAGAGCTAAAAAGCTACTACTACTACTATAAAAGGGGATAAAGCCTATATTAAAGGCAAATCTAAGATTTCTATAATATAGATAGTATATAACTCTCTTTAAACTACTATCTCTATTTATAAGAATAGGGGTAGCTATAGAAACTATAATTAGTTATTTTAGCTTCCACCCTAATTTATTATTATTACTAAGTATATATATAATGCCTTTAGGTACCTAAATAAGACTCTTAGCGGCCTTCTTATAGTTATTAGTAAATCTTACCTTACTTAAATTATTATCTCTAGCCCTAACTATATTACTACTAGACTTACCCCTATTTCTAATAACTAAGTAAAGACCTTAGAATATATTAAGGCCTTAGAAGATATAGTAATATCCCTAAAGTCTAAAGTAGCTGCTTAGAATATATATATAGACACTTACTATACTAGCTTAAAAGAACTAATAAATATATATAATATAGTCTAAGGTAAGTAGCTAGTTAGGATTAATATAAGAATTAGAAATATAATTAAGTTAGCACTTACTATAAAAGGAGTAAAGGACCTTAATACCTAACTAGCTATACTTAAAAAGAGCAAAGCTAGTATAGTAGCTTTTATTATAACTATTAAATTATTTATAGTAGCTCTTTAAGCTAATATTAAAACCCTTAAAATAACTATAATAACTACTATATATTTCTTACTAAGCTCTTAAGAAGCTATACTATTAGTAATAGTATTAATACTATTCTTTAAGTATAGCTATATAGACTTACTAACTTTAATGCCTTAAGGGTAGGGCTAACTATAATAGAAATAATATTCCCTACCTAGCTTAAAGCTACTACTTAGGGGCTTAGGGTTTAGTAACCCCTTTAGGGGAATATACTAGTGCTTTATTATTTTCTATTACTTTATTTTCTTTATATATTACCTAAGAGTTCTTAGTTTGCTTATAGATATTACTTACCTTTATAAAATTTACTTATAATTATATATATTTAATAGGGTAAACTATAATTAAAATTAATAAAATATAGGTAAAAGCTATAATAAGGTAAGTAAATAGTATATTTAGTATAAAGCATAGCTAAGGTAATGTATGTATTTTTACTCTAAGACTGTAATAGTATGCCTATAAGTGCATATAAGTAACTATAAGTAAACCTTCTAATTGCTAATTTATGCCTTAAAATAGTAAAAAGCTATAACCCCCTATAGTTACTTCTATAGCTACTAGTCTTCCTTAATTAGGGCAGTAGCCCTTCTATTACTATATTTATAATAATAGTAACCTTACCTTTACTTACTAGTATTAGCTTCTTTCCTTATAATATTAATGCTTTTATTCTATTTTCTAATGCCTTTTTCTATACTTATAATATCTTTACTAGCCCTATTTATTGCTTTATATAGTAATAACTAGCTATATAAATATTATAGCTCCCTACTAAACTTATAATACTAAGGCTAAAATTGCCTATACTTATAAGCTAATATTTAAGTACCTTAATAAACTTAGTAACTTATAATTTAAAGCTTACTATAGCATAGCTACTATAGAATAGAAAGTTAGCTCCTTTATAGCCTCTATCTTTTAAATATACTAAGTTATCTTTCCTAGTAACTTAATTAAAAGTAGTTTCTATAGACTTTTCCTTCTCTAAGAAATTCGCTAGCTTTATTACTTACTCTAGGTAGCACTATAGGTAGACCTAAACTTAGCCTTTATTTAGTATACTACTAAGCTTAGGGTAGAAGCCTAGGTTTAGCTACTACTTAATATTACTACCTATATTAATAAAACCTTTATATACTAAGACCTTTAGATATATATAGCTAGTAGTATTAAGGATATATTAAACCTAAGGGATAGTAATAAGCCTTAGCTCTTTAGGGACCTATAGGCTTAAGAGCTTCTTAATTTTTTCTTATTCCTTATAAAAGCTAGCTATAATACTAATGCCTAATGCAATACCTTTACTTATTTTAGTAAAATAACTATTAAAAGTAGTACTTTTATTTACTACTAATTAGCTTACTTAAATATATATAATATAGCTTTTTACTTTTATATAGAGGGAACTACTAGCCTTATTACTAGCATTTTATTTTTATTTAAGGCAATATATTATAATATATATAATAATAAAATATAGATAGCTATTTATAGTATAGACTCCTACTATAAGAGTAGGGAACTAAACACTGCTTTTACTTACCTCTACTATAGGTTTAACCTTTAAGTGTACTAAGAAAGCATAAAATATACTATTATAGACTTTAATATTAGAGCCCTAGCTATAGTAATTAATTACTATAGCTAGGCTATTTTTAAGGAAATTCTAGTAAATTCTATAGTTTAGCGCACCCTTATAAATAATATTTACTTTATAATAAAGCACTATATTTAAGCTATTAACCCTTAGAAAGTAAAGGGAAACTAGGGTTTTTACTATACCTCTATATACTATATTTATAGCTATAGTATAGATTATATAAATAGAAACAGAGTATACTAAATATAGAGGGCTTTAACTATAAGTATTATTAAGAACTATAAGTTTAATTAGGATTCTAAGTAACCCCTTCTATATTTAATAGTATCCCTCCTATATATATAAGTATAGCTATATTAAGCTATCTTAAATACCTATAAAAACGCAGAGAAAAACACTTAGTAAATACATATATTGCTATATAAGCTTATAGCTATAATAACTATTTATAGCTGCCTAGCTAGCCCTATGCTTATATTCCCTTAACTATAAGGGCAGTAGCTTTTCCTTTCTATATTAAATATAAGCATTATAGCTATTATATATTACACTATTTACTATAAATTCCGCTATTATTACTTAGTATCCTTATTTCTTAGCTTTCCCTTATAATAACTCTAACTATTAGCTATAAAATACTTAATACTGTTATAGATAGTATAGTTAGTATTTAAATAATTTTAGAATAGCTAGAGAAGTATAGTAACCTATAAAATAAAGCTAGATATAGTAGCCTTAGTCTTACTACTAATTATTCTATAAACTACCTAACTATTTATAAGGAATACTGCTACTATTTAGCTAAATAAATTATCTTTAGTAGTATTAAATATTTCTTTTTTCTGTGAAAACTTTATAAGATATATTAGACCTACCTAGGATATAATAATATTATGCTATTAGGCAATAATCTAGAGACTAACTAGGTATATATTAATACTACTTAGTTTACTATAGAAGCTAGGGTAGAGGCCTTAATTTAGCTAGAGGGTAAATTATATAAAATAGTAAATATAATTTTTATTATAGTAGCCCTATAGAATAATGTAGGTTTTAGCGTATAGTATATTAGATAATACTATAGTTTCTAGCTGCCCTCTTATATATAAAGCAGTAGATAGTAATAATTGCTTAACTATTTTATTATACTAGCTAGGAATACTATAAACCTTTTATAGACTATAGACCTTATACTATATAACTATTTCCTTAATATAAGCAGTAGTATTTTTATCCGCTATTAGGTAAGTAACCTAATAATAAGGGTAAATGCAATTAATGCTTAATAATATATGCTAGCTATGCTTATACTTTACCTTTAAATACTAGTAGCACTGCTTAATAAAGTCTTTAACACTAGTAACTAGCACTAGACTCTATATAGGGATACTATAGCTTATTATATAAAGATTTAGTTTAAAATTAAGGATATTAAATATAACCTAATATACTAGAATATATAGAAGGCAGTGTAGAACTATATTAAAAGCCTAAATACTAATACTATATAAGTAGTATCTAAATATAAAAAGTAGGAAATATTTAAAGTATTACTTTAAGATAATATTAATAATATTATACCCTACCTTAAAGCTAATATTTACTTTATAATAACTAATGCTATTAGGCTCTGCTTAAACTATAATTTTACTAGTAATAGTAGCTCTAGTAGTATATTACCTAGTACTAGTAAGAATAATATAGAGGCTAGTAGTAATAAGAATAATAGTAATATAACTAGTAAATATAAATATTAAAATAAGTAGTAGCTTAGAAGAGGTTCTTTATAATTATATATATATCTCCCTTTTTCTTCCCTTTATTTACTATAGTAGCATTACTATTAGTATACTATATATATATTAGGTGCTATATAACTATTATGCTTTCTTCTCCTTTTTATTATATTATATATAATAATAATACTATTTACGCACTAAGTATATAATAGTTATAGCGCTCTTTTATTTTTTTCTTTATATTTCTACTTAGAATAAGTAAATATTTTCTAGCATAAGGAGACTTATTATAGTCTACTATAATAAGGGAACTTACCCCTTAAGGGAGGGTTCTCTCTCCTAATAGTTTAAAAGAGATATTTTTACCCTTATATATACTTAACTACCTAACTATAACTTAAGTATTATCCCTTCTTATAACCTTACGAAGCACTGCGCCTATTGCGTGAGTGCTAACCTCTTATATGCGTCTTCTAGCACATAACACCTTCCTTTTTATTATTACTATTACTATTATTACTATTACTAATATTACTATTATTATTACTATATATCCCTTTATTTTCTCTATTAGAACGCTATTATATCTATAAATATTAAGCTTTATTTATACTATTACCTTTACTATATATATACTATATATAATAACTTTAAAAAATATTTACTATTTAATATTAAACTAGTGTAGTTAGCTTATAAGTTCCTTACTAACCTATTTATAAATAGCAAAGTTTATACTATAAAATAGTATAAATAATATACTATATACTTAGATTTCTATAAGTTAGTATATATAATATTTATAATATTATAGGTTATTTACTAATATTTTATAGCCTTTACCTATAATAATAAGCAACTAAACTACTACCTTTAAGGTATATAACTAGCTAAAGACGCTAGTCTAAGCCTTTACTAGTATAGTGGCTAGCAAGGCTAGCGCTAAGACACTAGTCTATGTTTTTTATAATAATATATACTATAAAATTATATGCTTATTACTTATATTACTATATAGCTTTAACTATGCTAACTAAGCTTACTAGGTAGCCTTTACCCTAATAGGCTTAGCTAAATTATCTATTATAGGTATTTTTACCTATATATTATTTTAATTTTACTAACTTTTAGGCTTAGAATGTATAGGTAGTGTATAATAAGTATATTATTATAAAGTAATAATTATATATTACCCTTTTCCTACTAATCCCCCTTAGTATTATATATTTAGACCCTATATTTATATACTATATATTTACTCTATATTTATTAATACTTTAGTAGCTAAATTATAATATATTAATAGTAAAGTAATTTAAGTAGTAGTAGCTAGGCATATAGTTAGAGAATTCTAGGTATATTATTTAAGTAGTAACTATATACTAAGTTTATACTACTATTACTAAGGCACTATAGGGGGATACTAATAATAGAATCTAAGCTCCTAATATACCTCTATAGTTTTAGATATTAAAGTCTACTATTAATACCTTCTCTATAGCCCTGCCTAAGCTATAGATAGTTATTTAGCTTATTTCTTAGTAGTATTTATATAAGTATTATTTTATATAGAGGTAGTATTTTATTATATCTCTTTTTTCTTTTAATATAAAATATAATGTTTTTAAGTAGTATAATGCCTATATATTACTAGCTTATTATAATTTATAACTTTTCTTTATTACCTTTTTCTTATATACTATAATAAGCCTTAGTATATATATATCTTCCTTAGCTACTTACTAATTATATTTACTTAGCTATCCCTTTTATTTTACTAAGTAATAAGTGCTTTCTTATATTTTCTTCTTATTTTAAATATTATTTAGCTTATACTCCTTATTTTAGTCTTCTAAGTTTAGTAATGCTATTTATTTACTACCTTTTAGCTATTATTTCTATAGCTTTAAAAGGGAGATATAAAAAATATTATATAGTTATATATACTTATTTAGGAGTTCTAAATAATAGGCTTACTTACCTATAGTATTTAGTATATAGAATAGTCCTATAAACTAGGGGTTTAGCTTTTTCTTTATATTCTTTATTTATATATTCTTTACTAAAAGTATAACTCTATCTCCCTTATTAAAGGATATTAGCTAATAGTATTTATTATAGTATTTTACTTATAATTCCACTACTTTCTACTATATAAGTATTATTTTATTTTATATCTTTTAGAGTCTTTTTACTCTTATATTAACTTTTAGTATATCCCTTTTAAGTAGTTTACCTTTAATTTCTAGGTAAAACTCTAAGTAAAACCTAAAGAGTATATAGTTAGGTAACTAGCCTATTATTTTATTTACTATATTATTATATATAAACTACGCTATTAGTAGTAGCTTTAGCTAAGTTAGTTAGTTATCTCTAATAAAGCATTAAAGATAATACTTTAAAATCTAGTTTATTCTTTCTATTTAACTATTAGTTTATAGGTAAAATACTATAAATAGTCTTCTCTTTATCTTTAAAAGGTAGTAAAGGTTACCCTAGAATATACTTATAAATATAGAACCTTAGTTTAATATAATACTCTTTAATATACTATACCTTAGCTTAACTTCTCTATAAAATAGTTTAGCTAGCTTAGCTATATTAATAGTAGTTATAACTAAAAGAAATAGAGAGTACTTAGTAAAGTAGTTTATAATTATAAGGATAGCATTAACTATATAATCTCCTTTAAGGACTTTTAGTAGCCCTATAATAAAGTCTATTAATAATTTAACTATTAGTTACTATAAAATTAGTAGTAATTCTAAATAACTATATAGCTTATACCTTTTAGTAACTACTTACTAATATATACTATAACTTATATAAATTATTCTACTAAGGTTATACTTAATATACTTATAAAGGCTATATATATAGTATAGTACTATAATAGTATTACTTTATTACTTTAGCTAAATATATTAGCTATTTTTAATATAGTTTATTATTAATAACTTACCTATATTATATTTAAAGCTAGTATATTTACTTAAATAATAGTATAAACCTATACTTTTACTATTAATTATATAGTATACCTTTTTTTTAATAATTAAATAATAAAGACTGTATTTATTACTATTATAATTTATTACTACCTACTTTATACCTAGCTAGTAAAAATTATATTATAGTAATTTAAGTGTTCTATATATTCTAAAATAACTAGTAATTAGGTTGTTATAGTATAGCTAGAGAAGCTCTTATTATAAAATAAGCTCTAAAGGAATAACTACCTATTCTTTATATAATAGAAGGCCTTTTATATTATATTACTATATCCTAGCCTTTCCCCCCTTACTTATTAATTCTATAGTATATGTTAGAATTGCTCCCTTACGGAGTAACCTTAGCGTAGCTAGAATAAATGCACACTATCCTATTAGCTATACTAAGAAGGGTATAGGGCAATGCAATAGCCTATAGCCCTATATATATATATATCTCTGCCTATAACACTATAGGCAGCTAGATTCTAGATATCTATATATAAGACTTTTAACCTTATTTTTTATGCCCTTTTTATAGTACTATTTTAATTTACCCTACCTAGTAAGAACTAACACTAATTAGTAGTTATATTTAGTTATAAACTATAGATTAAACTAGTAATACTAAAGAAATAAGCTTAGAGTATCTCCTAATTTATACTATAAGTAAAAACACTTACTATTATAAAATTTTTACTATTAAGAAAAAGGCACTTTTTATAAAAAAAAGCTTTAGAAAACTAATCTCTATAGTTAGTAGGTTTTACTAACTTTTTTATTAGAAAAAGACCTCTTTTTTATTATTTATTATAATAAACCTTTCTTTACCCTTTTTTACTTATTTTTTTACTTTCTTAGCTACTTTAAAAAAAGAAAAACCTAAGTTTACTTAACTAAGCTAGTTAACTATTATAAATTTTATAATCCCTAACCTATTAATTATTATTAACTCTACCTCTATATATTAAATTCCCTAAGAATAGTATATATATATAATTATAACCCCCTCTAAAGGTATATTAGTAAATAAATAGGTAATATTAATAATTTATACTTAGTAGTAAATTTAAAATACTTTAACCCTAATGCCTTACCTTTTAATTTAATATAATTTATATAACTTATTTCTTTAGCTTAGAAAAATATATAGAAAGACTTAGTAAATCTTTATAATACTTTACTTATTAAGATTAATAATATTATTACTTATTAAATTTAATATTACTAACTTAAAGATTAAGGAGTAAAATATTTACTTAATTACTTTTAAAATAACTTTATAGAATAAATATTAGTAAACTTTAAAAGAATTAATACTTTACTTTAATAAACTCTATAAAATATACTTTAAGATAGAGAAATTAAGCTATATAGAGAAATAGAAGCTAAAATTACTAAAACTCTATTTACTACTAAAGAGCTTATTATTAATAATAATAATAAAATATCTAGATTACTATAATATATTTTATAGAGTATATATATTTCCCTTATTACTATACTATTATAAATTCCCCCTTAAAATATCTAAACCCCTTCTACTATAATATAATATCCCTTACTACTTAAAAGACTAAAATTCTAGTATATATAAATTCCCCTTACTACTATATAATACCCTTTATAACGCTAAAAAGAATAGACTTAGAAATAGTTACTACTAGTAGTAATACCTTATAAAAATAGCTATAAGGGATATTAAAAGAAGCAAGACTTTTAGTATTCTCTATAACCTACTTCTATAGGTGCTATGCCTAATAACTAAATTTAATAAATTATTAGGGATATTATAAAAGGCTATAATAAAGACAATAAATATAGTAGTAAGATATATAACTTTATAACCCCTAAAGTTAATATTTTTATTAACCTTTATGCTAGATATAGTATCCTATAAGAAATTTAGCCTAGAGCTTTTCCTATTATACTTATAAATAATGCCCTTATATTTTATTTTAATAAACTCTTTAGTAGTTAGCTACTCTTTAAAGAGCTTATAAAATATATAAAAAAGCACTTTAAAATAAAAAGTTATTAGTAATTCTACTATCTTAAGTAGAATTATATATCTTTCTATAAAATTATTATAAAAAACCCTAGAAAGAGTAAATTAAAATACTTAATGCTTTTTATTATAAACCTTAAGAAAATTTACTATAGTCTCTTCCCCTTAACTATAGTTAATATAGAGCTTTATAGCTAGCTTATTATAGTTATAAGCTTAGTTTCTAAGTGTAAATTAGCACTTTTTAACTATATACTAATATTTAAAGGCATGCTTAAAGACCTTAGAAAATGCCTATATATAAATAAGAATATCTTATTATAGTAGTAAATAGCTAAGACTATAGACTAAAATAAATATAATAAAGCATTATTTATAGACTACTACTATAGATAAGCCTATAATAAACTATAATTCTTATCTAGAAAAAGTAAATCTTTAAGATTCTTTAAAAAGTGCTTTATTTATAAAAAATAGGGATATTAGTTAATAAATTACTTAAAGTATAAGTAATAAAAAGTAAAAGATTATTAGTAAAAAAGTAAAAACTATAAGAACCTACTAACTAATAGAAGTTATAATATCTTTCTATAGGTATTTAAAGGTATTATAATAGATTTTAATAAGGATAGAAATAAAGCCCTAAACTATATTAACTATTTTACTTAAAAAGCTATTAATATATACTTTATTATAAAATAAAATATATATTAAGGTCTAGAGTTAATATTTACCTAATTCTTTATATTAATACTGCCTCTAATAGAAAAGCCTACTTTAAAGTAGCTAGTATTACTACTTTAATTGCTAATTTCTAAAGGTTTTCTTCTCTTAAAAATGCTTAAAAATAGCATATTTAAATATACCTTTTCTAGTAATAATCCCTACTAGTAAACTAATTAATTAAATTCTTAATACTTTATATTAAAAAAGAGATATATTACTAAGGTATTCTAAGGAATTATTCTAAATATTAAAGTAGTAGGTATATTAATAGTAAGGATTAGCTAAGTAACTATATTAATAAAGTTAATGCTATATTTAAAGATTAAAGCTACTAATTAATATACTATTAATTTTAAAGCTAAATTAGTAAAATCTTTAGGTATTCTTTATATACTAATAGTCTTTAGTTCTATTAACTTCTATATTCTTAGCTTATTAATGCTATTTCTATATTATATTATAAATATAAATAGAATAAATATAAAGCTAAATAATATTAAAAATCTACTTATTTAGGGTAATATAAAGGTTTTTATTATATATAAATAGGGATACCCTTAGTAAACTTTATAGGCTATTAAAGTAGAGATTTTCTACCTTTTAAAGTAGGAAATTTACTAACTTTACTATTATTTTAGCTACCCCTTTATAGTAAAACTTATAAAGCTACTATAGTATACTAATAAGGAGATAATAGTAGTAGCTATTAAAAAGCTTACTTAGAAATATTACTAATACTAAATATATAGTAAAGCTTTTAATTACTTTAAATTAATATTAAAGAAGGATTATAACTTTAACTATAAAGTTATTATTAATATTCTCTAAATTAATAGAAAACCTATTCTATATATTATTAATACTATAACCTTATTTTAAGCTATATACTTCCTTAAACCCTAATAATAGAAGGTATTAAATATTTAAAATACCCTTAAGGAATATTAAATTAATATATATTTTAGACCTTTTAACTAAATTATTTATAATACTAGAAAATGCTATACTTCTATAGAATTTCACTACTTAGTATAGTTAATAGTAATTAATATAAGTAAGGTGCCTATAGAAGCTTATAATAGTATTAGTAAGGTTAAATAATACTATATACCTCTTAGGAGGGTATATAATATTATTAATAATAAAGTAAGTAAGCTACTTACCCTAGCTTAAAAGCTATAAATAGCTATTAAAGCTATTAATAACTCTATAAATCCTAATAGCCTTATACCTATACTACTAGTGTTTAGAGTATATCCTAAAATAACTATAGAATTTATACCTAGTTTCCTAATAACTTAATAGGCTATAATTCTCTATAAAGCTACTAATAAAGCCTATAAATACCTTACTAAGAGATAAGTATAGAATACTTTATATACTAAAAATAAACTAAATACTCTTCTAACCTATAATTTACTACTATAATTAAATATATAAGTATAGTAAGAAAAAGGTAGTTAGTATAGCCCTTATAAGCTATTAGTAATAACTAATAAAACCTATACTATAGAAATACCTAATAGTTTAGTGGAATTCTAGAGCACTATTATAAAGCTATATATAATAGAAATAGACCTTATAAAGAAGGATATTAAATTAGCTATTAAGTGCTAGGTAGCTACTATATTAAATAACTAGAATAGAGATACTATTTATAAGGAGAAAGAGAAGGAAAATTAGGGAATAAAAAGGTTTAGAGGTATTAAAATTTATTTATTAATAAAGTAAGGGTATAAAAGGCCTTAGAAGGTATTTATAGCTATTTATACTATAAATAGTAAGAAAGATTATATAGTATTCTCTTAAACTCTTATACTATTTAAGTATATTACTAACTAAGGTATACTTAGAAGTGCTTATAATAAGGGTAGCTATTTAAAGGTCCCTTTAATAAACCTAAATAATAATAAAAAATTCTTTCTTTTAAGATTAACTTAGAGAAAGAAGGGGGATTTCTTTATATTATTCTTTCTTTAAAAAGATCTAAAGGTAAGTAATTTAGTAAGTAATTTATTAACTTTACTACTACTAAATACTTAGTAATAGCTAACTTATTAAGCTATAAGTACTTTATATATTACTTAATAGTATAAAGAGAGAAAGAGAGGTATATAAAAAAAGGAGGCTTAAAAGAAGGGTTTTATAGTACTAGGGATAGAAGGGTAATAAGAAAAGGGTTTTAAGGAGAAATTCTATAAGCTAACTACCTTTTTTATAGGTAAAGAAAAAAATAATTTCTAGCTTATAATTAACCTTAAAAAAGAGGGTAAAATTAGTAATAAAAGTAAGCTCTTTACTAAGTTAAATAAAAAGGAAATTAATACTTTACTAAATTAGGAAGTATTTAAATTTATTACCTTTAACCCTTAATACTATAGTAATTATTATTTCTTTAATTCTTATATAGTTAAAAAGATTAAAAGTAAAGGAACTAATATACTATATAAAAAATTAAGACTTATAATCTAAGGCTATAGTAATAGTAGTAAAGGTATAATCCTTATATAATCTCTTATAATTTAGAAAGCTAGCTAATAGCTTATTATAGCTTTAGCACTATTATTAGTAAAAGAAAAGATCTCCTTATAGCTTTAAAATATTATATAAGTATATATATAGTTATAAACTACTCTTAATAGGCTAATAATTATAAGACTGCCTTAATAAATTACTTACTTATATTCTATAAATATAATTATAGAAGTTATTAAGCTATTATATAGAATTATAGAGGCAGGTACCTACTAGTAGGTAACCTATATAAAATACTACTAGAAGAAACTTATAATAACTATATTAAGCTATAATTTATACCTGCTTATTATATTAAAGAAAAATCCTAACTTTAGTATTATTAGTATATAAACTAATAACACTTTAGGCCTTAGTAATAATATATTTTATAAGAGAGAAAAGGTTAAATTAAAAAACATAGAATTTCTTATAAAACTAAAGCTATAATTAATAGCTATAGAACCCCTTATTTTTAATAGTTATATTCTTTTATAACTTACTAATAATATTATTAAAGTTAAGTAAAAAGGCTAAAGTAAGAAGCTAGTAATAGTTATACCTAATTAATTAACTACTAAGCCTAAGTATATAAGGCAATAAGCTTATAAAGTATATATCTTAATAATTTACTAGCTTAAAGCTACTTTTAACCTCTTAATTATAGTATAAGCCTAAAACCCCAATTAAACTAATATAAATAACCTTAATAAAAGAATCTAATAGTAAATTAATAATTATAACTATAGAATCTAATATATTCTGCTAAACCTTTTATTAGTAGTATTATATATATTTATTAATAGTTCTTTTATAAATAATAAAGACTTAAGTTTATAAATTAGGTTTATAATAATCCTTAGTAATAAGAAAAAGAGTAGTAGTAATGCTAAATTTAACCTTTATAGAAATATTATTATATATAGCTCTACTAAAAGTAAAAGAGTTATAAGAAGTGCTTTTATATCTAAGCTATATAGAATAGTATAAGGTATAAATATTACCTATATAGTAGGCATTATATTAAATATAATTACTTAAAAGCTATAAATACTACTAATTCTAATAATTATCTATACTAACTCTTTTTTATTATATAAATACCTTATAAAGTTAGGTATAATAAAGAAAAAGAGACTAATAATTAATATTATAGCCCTTTATTAATTATATAAAAGGCAAGAGATTATAGAGATTTAATAAATTAATAGGGATAATAATATTATAGATACTATAATAAAGGCAATGCTAAATAAGGCCTTAAAAGGATTTATTAATAAGAATAAGGCTTAAATTTATATAGAAAAATAAGTAAGAAAGAAAGTATTAAATAAGGAAATAAATAATATTAAGAATATTAAATAATAAAAAGGGATTAGAGTTATTAAGTTAAATAATTAACTTAGTATAAAGCTAGCTAATTAGAATTACTCTTTCTAACTAAGGGATTTACTTATATTTACTTTATTTAATTTTTGTTTTTATATATTTTTTTAGCTACTCTTTAAGTAATTTGTCTTTTTTAATAAAAAGAGAAAATTTATAAGTATTAGAATTACTCCCTTATAGAGTAACCTTAGTGTAGCTAGAATAGATATACGCTATTCTATTAGCTACACTAAGAAGGGTGTAGGGCAATGCAATAGCCTATAGCCCTATATATATATATATACCTCTACCTATAATACTATAGGCAGCTAGATTCTAGACATCTATATATAAGACTTTTAACCTTGTTTTTTATGCCCTTTTTGCAGTACTATTTTAATTTACCCTGCCTGGTAAGAACTAATAGTATAAGTAAAAGTTAGGTCTTACTCTTATACTTTCTTAAGTAATTTAGAGAGAGAGTTTTATACATTAAAGTTATAGGGGTTTAGTATCTTAAGGGTCCTTTAAATAATATACCTCCTTATAGTTTAAATATAAGTTATTTTAGCTATAAATTTACTTAGTTCTATCCCCTTTTTTATTAGCATTCTAGCTATTTATTTAGTATTAAGAGAAATTAAGCCTTTTATAATAGATTTTAACTTACTAGCTAGAGTTATTTTAACTCTTAAAGGCTATTTACTATGCTTTTTAGTATACTTTTATATTAGTTTAGTTACTTTATTAAGCGCTATTTTTATTTTTAAATCTAGTAGTAACTTAATATTTATTAGTGCTTTACCCTTATAATCTAGCTATTTTAATAGTATATTAGTAGAGTTACTCTTACTTACTTAATACTTAATAATAAAATTAAATAAGCTAAGGAATATATATTATTTTACTTATCTTTTATTAAGTTTTACTTAACTTATAAATATTTATAAGTTATAGTAGTTTAAGAGTACCTTAACTAATATAGTTATGCCCTTAATATAATATTGCTAGTATTTAAATAACTTAATAATAGTAAATAGTTCTTAATTTACTATATTATAGTTATATTCTATATTAATAAACTTTTAAAACTAAAAGGTAACTAAATAATAGTAGCTATTATTATTAGGTTATAAAATAATACTAGCTATTATAAAGATAGAGGTATTAGTCTTAATATATATAGAGAACTCTAGACTATAGTATTATAAGAAAGGCACCTTTTAAAAGATAGCTTTAAGTTAGTAAAATACCTATTTTTTATTATTACTAAAATAGAACTAGCCTTTTTAAATACTCTTTTAGCTACTTTTTATAAGTATATTAAGAGAGGTAGTAAGAGTAAAGTATTAGTATATAAACTACCTATAGAAATTATAAAACCTAAGGAATACTTATATATCTTAAAAATATACTAGCTCCTTCTAATTCTTAATAGATTTTACCTACTTCTTATCTATTATAATACTATTAATAAATAGAATAAACCTAAGGAATTTAATAGACTTTTAGTAAAAGAAGCATTTTAATAGCTTAGTATAAAGCTCTATGCTTTATATATACTTAAGGACTTACTTAATATATATAGTATACTCTTCTTTAGTCTTTAAGAATATAAGAATATTATCTAAATATACTATATAAATTATATTTAAGAGGCTATGTAGTACTTAGTAAATATAGCTCTAAAATATAGTAAGTATATTAGTAAAACTAAATAGCATAACTAGATATTTAAAGTAGCTATATTATAAGTAAAACGCTATCTTTTACTTATTACTTTCTTTAATTTAAATATAATAATAAATATCCTTAATATTAATCTTTATAAAGAATATAGTACCTTAATATCTATTAAGAATCTCTAAGATAAGGGGTAATATATAGTAATTCTTTAGTATTATTTTATTAATACCTTTATAGTCTATATATAGTTATAGAGTGCTATCTTTCTTTAGAATAAATATAATAGGTATTAGAAATTAGGGATTATAAATAGCGGTCTACTTCTAAGGGTAGTGGGCTTAGAAGCAGCAGGTCCACTATTATTCCTACGCGCCCTGCGCTTAGCTTTGCTAAGATATATACGCAGCAGCTATAGTTACCTACTAGCTATAAATCTAGATAGAAGCTTTTATATAACTTATAGTATAGAAAACACACTTTAAATTTTGTAATAAAATAGTAAAAATATAATATTTAGTACTAGTTTATAGCTATAAGTAGCTATAAGCTATTCTAATAGTCTATTATAGTTAAAGCACTTATAAGGGGGAATCTTCTTCCTTTCCTTATATACCTACTAACCCTATTAGTGAATTTAGGTTATAAGGGGGGGCTTATAAGCTACTTTTTATTTTCTATATAATTTATTTATATAGGAAAATAAAAAAATAGACTTATAGCTATATA
>SRPZ01000297.1:0-35183 GCA_018360255.1 Claviceps maximensis
AAATTATAGGCTTCTAAGGGAATTCTTTGCTAAATTATAGCGTTTTAGGGCCCTTCTATATAGCTATCTCTTAATAGTATAAGAATTATAGCTTAATCTAAATTACTAAAATTATCACTAATTTTAGGATTTTCTAGGAATTAAGGCATTTCTAGGGCTCTAAATTAAATAAATAGAGCTTATTTCTATTAATTAAAGTTCTCTAGCCCCTTTAACCTAGTAGCTTCTAGGAAGCTATAGGCTCTTTTATTAAAATCTTTAATAATAGAGGTATTAAAAGAATTTAATAAAGAAGAGCCCTCTAGGGTAGCTTAATTATCTGCTATAATAGGCTCTAGAATTTGCTCCTTAACTAGCTCTAGGGCTGATTTTTATAAATTTATAGCAGTAGTAAGAGCTTATAGCTACTATATAATAGTATTAATTGCATTGTTTTGACTAGTAATTTGTTGAGTTACGTGATTAGCCTAGGTTAACTCTAAGTTCTATGTGGCACTCTAGCCTTACTGTTATTAGGTATCTATTATAGCTAATTTATAGTGAATAAATTACTAATAAATTAAGAATTCAGTGAATTTGCTTATAAAGTGTATAGTTTATAAGTCTTTATAGTAAAAAAGTAGTTTTCTACTATATTATAGAATATAGGAATTTTCTATAATTTTCTTTTATTTTTTATAAAAGGGAAAGCTTTAAAATTCTCTAATTTATAGTATAGTGCACTATAGGGTAGAGGGTGTAAATTATAAATTCTCTTTTTATAGAGGGAGAAAGCCTTTATTTATAATTTTTTCCTATTTTATAGAAGGGAAAACTTCTTTTCTTATAATTTTTAGAATATTTAGTATAAATAAAAATTTATAGTAATATATATAAAATTTAGTAGATTTTTCTAATACTAAAAGATCTCTTTTAAGCTTATAACCTATTAGAAATTAGGGATTATAAATAGTAGTTTACTTCTAAGGGTAGTAGGCTTAGAAGTAGTAAGTTTACTATTATTCCTACACACCCTATGCTTAGCTTTACTAAGATATATATATAGTAGCTATAGTTACCTACTAGCTATAAATCTAGATAGAAGCTTTTATATAACTTATAGTATAGAAAACACACTCTAAATTTTATAATAAAATAGTAAAAATATAATATTTAGTACTAGTTTATAGCTATAAGTAGCTATAAGCTATTTTAATAGTCTATTATAGTTAGGGCACTTATAAGGGGGAATCTTCTTCCTTTCTTTATATACTTACTAACTTTATTAGTGGATTTAGGTTATAAGGGAGGGCTTATAAGCTACTTTTTATTTTCTATATAATTTATTTATATAGGAAAATAAAAAAATAAACTTATAGCTATATAAATAAGGTACTAATATATATATTTTCTAGTTTCTTTTCTAAAATACTATATACTACCTAAAAAATTAAAAATAATCTAAATATATTATTTAAAAGCCCTAATTTTAGCAACTAAAAATCTAGTTATAAGACTTTTTATAAATCCCTAGTTATCCTATAAAGCAGCCTTAAAGCTAGTTATAGAGTAGCTAAGTTAGCTAATGTAAGTAGCCTTTTTTCCTTATATTTACTTTCTAATCCTATAGTATATAACTCTTCTAGTTATGCCTAAAAATACAGTTAGAATCTAATTCTACAAAAGTTATTATATATAGCTATTAGGCTAGGCTAATAGCTATTACGTGTGCTAGAATAAGGGTTATCTAATTAGATAATCTAAGAAAAGTGGGTCCTTATAGCTATTAGATTTGCTAACTAATTACGGACTAGGAAGTTAGTGGTGCGCGCACGCGCGTAACGTAGCTAAGTTGCCTTAGGCCAACTTCCCCCATAAGGCCCTGTATTAGGGGCCTGTAATAGGGCACTAATAACTAGGGAAGACCCCTGAAAATGCTGTTATTTTCAACAAGTAAAGCTATTATACCTACTATTAACCTAGGCCTATAGAAAAGATAAGCTATTATAAAGAAGTAGAATAAGGAATAAAGGTTTCTTTATATTATATTCTATATTACTATAAGCCTATTTTATATAGCTCTAATTATAAGAGGTATAGAAGCTATAGCTATTTACTTTCCTACTACTAAGACTTAGGTAGTAAGTTTATCTTTTTTTAAGCCTAAAGCTGCCTTATTACTATTTAGGGCCTTAGTAAATACTTTAACTACCTATATACTTACTAATCCTTCTAGCTAGAGTAAGGGTAGTATATTATAACCCTAAACTATATAACTTACTATACTATAGCGGAGATAGATATTATTTACTATATACTACTAATATACCTTCTCTATAACCTAAGCTATATACTATTATCCCACTATAGCCTTACTCTTTATTTTTAAAGCGCCCCTTTAGCCCTTTTTCCCTTAAGTAGGTATAGAAAAGAAGCTAGTTATATTTATACCTATTATCGCAATATCCCTATCCCTATTCTATAAAGCGTAACCTTAGCGCCTTATTTTAGTATATTCCTCTAGCTAGTAAGAATTAATATTAAGGGTAATGCTATAGTATTACTTAACTACCTTATAGTAGTTATTATAGGGGATATCCTACCTAATATAATAATTCTTTATATACTTATTTAGTGCTATATATAGTTTAGATAACTTTACTATATTAGCCTAATTAATCCCTCTAGCTAGGACTAACTTCTACTTAAAGCGGATATAGAAATTAGTAAACTGTTTGTTGCTATGTTATTTAAGCTAATTTAGCTCTAAGACTATGCGCTTCTCCTAGTAAGGGTCTGTAAATATTCTATTAAGATAGCTAAGGAAGCGCTATAGTATATATATAAATATATAACCTAACTTAAAGAAGAGCGTAATATAGGCCTAGATTTTTAGTCTAAGGTTTTAGTAAATTAGGAACTATTTATTATAATTATTACTAATAAAGTTAGAGTTAGTATCTAACTTATAGGCTATAAGGCTATACTATGCTTAAAAAGAGGCTTTATTTCTATTATAAGGGGTGCCTATTAGGAGTAGCTTATACTAAGGGCGATTCTATAAGGCCCTAGCTACTGCTGCCTTAGGTAAGATTATATAAGCTGCTATATCTACTATAGCCATATAGAGGCGTATATTCTCTAGCTAAGCCTTCTATTATATAACCATCTCTTATAGGTATTAAAGTTTCTATATACCCTCTAGGTTTGCTATATTTTTTTACTGCTAATTAGAATTCTAAAAGGGTCCTTATTTATTATTATTATAGGTAATAGTAATTAATTATTATAGTTTAGCCTAAAAGGCTACTGCTTTCTAGTAATAATAGAGTTATTAATTACTATAAGGGGAAAGGAGAAAAATCCTTCCCTTACCTATACTATACTATACTCTATATATATATCTATAGGTTATGCGCTTAGAGCATAACCTAGGTTTTTATATTATATAAGCCGCATCTATAACTTACCCGCCCTAGGCCCGTCGTAGCCTGGCGCAGCCCCCTCCTAGGGACCGAGCTACTAGCTCGAATCCATCACAAATAGTACTAAATTTAATAAGTAATAATATTATTAATCTTAATAAGTAAAGCATTATAGAGATTTACTAAGTCTTTTTATATATCTTTTTAAGCTAAGAAGATAAGTTATATAAATTATATTAAATTAGAAGGTAAGGCATTAGGGTTAGGATATTCTAAATTTATTACTAAGTATAAATTATTAATATTACCTATTTATTTACTAATATACCTTTAAAGGGGGTTATTATTATATATATATACTATTTTTAGGGAATCTAATATATAGGGGTAGGGTTAATAATAGTTAATAGGTTAAGAATTATAGAATTTATAATAGTTAACTAGCTTAGTTAAGTAAACTTAGGTTTTTCTTCCTTTAAAATAGCTAGAAAGGTAAGAAAATAAGTAAAAAAAGGTAAAGAGGGGTTTATTATAATAAATAATAAAAAAGAGGTCTTTTTTTAATAAAAAAGTTAGCAAAACCTACTAACTATAGAGGTTAGTTTTCTAAAGCTTCTTTTTATAAAAAGTGCCTTTTTTTTAATAGTAAAAATTTTATAATAATAGGTGTTTTTACTTATAGTATAAGTAAGGAAATACTCTAAGCTTATCTCTTTAGTATTACTAGTTTAATTTATAGTTTATAACTAAATATAACCACTAATTAGTATTAGTTCTTACTAAGTAGGGTAAATTAAAACAGTACTACAAAAAGGGCACGAAAAACAAGGTTAAAAGTCTTGTATGTAGATATCTAGAATCTGGCTATTGCATTGCCCCACACCCTTCTCGGTGCAGCTAATAGGATAGCGTGCATCCATTCTAGCTGCGCCAAGGTTACTCCGTAAGGGAGCAATTCCAACAGTTAGGTTTACCCCTATTTTTATAGAATTTTGTTATTTTTACTATTATTAATTTAATTAATTTAACTGCAAATTCCACTAAGCTATAAAGCCTAGTATAGTTACTTACTCTTAATCTAGAAAATCAGGTATTAGAGCCTAATTTTAGTGCTTTAAGAGCTATTAGCTTATACTATAAGATCCTAATTCTACTAGAAAAGAGACTTAAAGCTTATAAGCTAGCCCTTAGAATAGTATTTAGAAGACTACTAGCTACGCTAGGGTCTAAGACCTTTTTAGTATATATCCCTTCTAAAAAACTAGTAACTAAGACTAGCTTTATAAAAATTATAGAACCTATAGGCCCTATAAATCTAGGCCTCCCTAGGTATTCTATAGGGAATAACTCTTTAGAAGGGGACGAATTTTCTTGCAAAAACCCCCTAAAACTCTCTATAGGAAGTAATTTCTTAGAGAGGGAAAGTAACTAAGATTTATTAGATATTAGTTTTCTTAATAAGGATTACCCTATAGCTTATAATTAAATAGTTAATATAGAGACTAGTTAATTTCTAGGTCCTAGGGAGCTAATATTAGCTAAAGAAGTTAATATAAATATTATAGCTAAAAATCTACTAGAAGAAATTAAGGAAAATCTAGATTTTATAGATATTAATTTAGTAGCTTTAGTAAGAGAAATTTACTATAAGGCTTAGTAAAAAGCTAAAAAAAAACTAGCTAATTACCCTAAACCTAAGACTTAGAAGTAAGTAAATTCTAGTTTAGAAAGAAAATACTAGATTAAAGCTATTTTTAGTAAATTTAAGTAACTTCTAAAGGTAAGTACTTTTAAATTTATAAATATAAATACTATACCTAAAGGCTATAAAGTACTTAGAAATAGGCTTATATTAAAGCTTAAAAAGAATAAAGAAAATAATTCTTTAAAATATAAAGCCTAGCTAATAGCTAAAGGATTTATATAAATAAAAGGCTTAGATTATATAAATACCTTTACTACTACTAGCATTCTACCTAGTTAGTAAATTTTGCTTAAAATAGCTATAGAGGAAAATTTAAAGATAGAGTAAGTAGACTTTATAGGTGCTTTTTTTAATAGCACACTAAAAGAGCTTATTTATATATAAATTCCTAAGAGATTTATAGAATTTATAGAGTAAAATCTATAGCTAAATAATTTAGCTAAAAAATATAGTTATAAAGCTTCTAAAAATTAGGTAATAATCCTATTAAAGTCACTTTATAGCCTAAAATAAAGCTTTAAGGAGTGGTAATAAACCTTAATAGCTATATTAAAAAAACTTAGATTTTTCCCCCTAATCTCTAACCTAGCTATATTTTAAAATCTAGCTATAAAGACTTTTATTATAACTTATATTAATAATTATTTACTAATAGGAAAGGATTTAGTATATATAAATAAGCTAAAATAAGATTTATATAAAGCCTACCCTATAGAAGATAGGGGCCCTATAGAATTTTTCCTAGGGGTTTAAATTATAAAAGATTAAAAGAATCTAATTCTTAAAATACATTAAAAATAATATATTTAAGAGGCATTATCTCGATTTAAGCTAATTAATTGCAAATCTATTAGAATTTCTATGTAGCCTAGATACCTAAAAATATAGCTTACTAAGAAATTAGAAGCTAAGTAAATTAAGGAATATTAGAGCATTATTAGCACTATAATATACCTAATGCTACTTACAAGACCTAATGTTGCTTTTACGCTATAGTGGCTATTAATAGCACTAGTAAGCCTGTACTTAGAGCATCTAAACGCTGCTAAAAACCTGCTAAAATACCTATTAGGTACGTAGAATTTAGCTATTTATTATAAGGGAAATCCTAATAATAATAGTAAGAAAAATACTACTAGCTCTAGCTTAGTTAGATTTTATAATAGTAATTTTACAGGTAATAGAGCCTCCTTAAAATCTACCTATGCTTATCTCTTTAAGCTAGCTAGAGGCCTTATAAGCTAGAAATTAAAGAAAGCTAGCACTATAGCTTTATTAACTATAGAAGCTAAGTTTAATGCAATTTATAAGACTTTTAGAGAGCTATAGTGGCTTTAGGGGATATTTAAGGAGCTAAAATGCCCTATAAAACCCCCTATATAGATATTTTGCAATAACTAGGGTGCTATAAAGACGGCCTATAATCTAGTACTTTATAGCTATACTAAGCACACCCTTCTAAAATTTCACTATAATTAATAATAAGTCTTAGCTAGGCTAGCTAAGATAGCATACCTAGATACTAAGAAGATACTAGCTAATAGGCTAACTAAGCCCCTAACTGGTTCCCTATATACAATATTCCTGGATCTTATAGGCCTAAAACCCCTATAATTATAGGGCACCTCCCCTATAACTTTACTCACAAAATTGGCTTAGTTAATGGCTAAAAACAACAAAAACAATTTAAAATTGAAAACAATTACTAAAATAAGAAGAAATACACTCTTTGCATTTAATAAGCAATTAGTAACTAAATTACTATACTTTACTATAGTAAATACGATCTTTTTAGAGCCCTAAAGCAGGGCTTCCTAAATCTATTATCCATTTCTATTTACGAATTTTCCTAGATTTTATACTAAATTTTCTTTCTTTTAATTTACCCTTTTCTTTAACCTTCTATAATCACTAGCTATAACACTTCTTTAGAGGGGGTGTTAAAAATAATAGCATTTTCAGGGGTTTTCCCTAGTTATTAGTGCCCTATTATAGGCCCCTAATACAGGGCCTTATAGGGGAAGTTGGCCTAAGGCAACTTAGTTGCGTTATGCATGTGCGCACACCACTAACTTCCTAGTCCGTAATTAGTTAGCGAATCTAATAGCTATAAGGACCCACTTTTCTTAGATTATCTGATTAGATAACCCTTATTCTGGCACATATGATAGCTATTAGCCTAGCCTAATAGCTATACGTAATAACTTTTATAGAATTAGATTCTAACTGCATTTTTAGGCATAACTAAAAGAGTTATATACTATAGAATTAGAAAGTGGATATAAGGAAAAAAGGCTGCTTATATTAGCTAACCTAGCTACCCTATAACTAGCTTTAAGGCTAATTTATAGAATAACTAAGGATTTATAAAAAGTCTTATAACTAGATTCTTAGTTGCTAGAATTAGGGCTTTTAAATAGTATATTTAGATTATTTTTAATTTTTTAGGTAGTATATAGTATTTTAGAAAAGGAACTAAAAAACATATATATTAGCACCTTATTTATATAGCTATAAGTCTATTTTTTTATTTTTCTATATAAATAAATTATATAGAAAATAAAAAGTAGCTTATAAGCCCCTCTTTATAACCTAAATCTATTAATAGGGTTAGTAAATATATAAGGAAAGGAAGAAAATTCCCCCTTATAAGTGCCCTAACTATAATAGACTATTAGAATAGCTTATAGCTACTTATAGCTATAAACTAGTACTAAATATTATATTTTTACTGTTTTATTATAAAATTTAGAGTGTGTTTTCTATACTATAAGTTATATAAAAGCTTCTATCTAGACTTATAGCTAGCAGGCAACTGTAGCTACTACGTATATATCTTAGCAAAGCTAAGCGTAGGGCGTGTAGGAATAATAGTGGACCTGCTGCTTCTAAGCCCACTACCCTTAGAAGTAGACCGCTGTTTATAATCCCTAATTTCTAACAATACTATACCTTATTAAAGGTATAGGTTAAGTTATTAATTTATATCTTATATTTTTAAAGATTTATAAGGTATATTAATAAGATAATATTCTTAACCTTTATCTTACCTTTACTACTATTAAATAAAGTATTAAAGGTTTACTTAGCTTTTTCTCTTAATACTCTAAGGTTTTTACTACCTAGAATATAAAGAAGATTCTCTTTTTAAGCTTAAAGTTACTAAAGCTCTTAAAGTTAAGTAATTTACTTCTAAATAACCTATACTTCTTTAAATAAATTATAGATATTTAATATAAAGATAGTAAGGGCCTTTATTATAGGAAAGTTAGTATCTTTATTCTATAATACTATAGCTATTCTTTAGGTAATTAGTACTATATTACCTTTAAATAGCTATAAAAAAGCTTTAAAATTATTAAAACTAAAGTAGCTAAGTAAAGGTAATAAATATATAGTATATTAACTAAAGCTTACTTCCTTTAAGTTATATATAGTAATAGCTATACTCTATATAGTTTATAGTAAAGTATAAGTAAGTTATATATATAGCTATTGCAGTAGGTTATATATAAGGTCATTGCCTAATAGTTGTGTATATACAAGGCTATAATGCATGTGTATTATAAGGCTCCTTACAAATAAGGCCTCTTTAAATAATAAGTTACTAGCCTTATATTTATAGTTATAGCTATAGTTACTAACCTTATATTATTTATTTATTTTAAAGAAAGGGGGGGTAGTAAATACTTAGGGCTAACCTAAGTATATAGCTTTTATATAATTTTACTAGTTATTAACTATACTATAGCTCTTTAACTAAGCTGAATATAACTTTAAGTAGTTAATATAGTACTTCTATACTAAGCCTATAAGAGCTAGGTATAAGAATTCTTTATTTTTATAGTATTTAATAATATAGTAGCTATAGTATAGTACTATATTATAGTATATAGCTATATAGCTAAACTTAAAGCATTTATAGTACTAATAAGGGTATAGAGTATTATTATAGAGTTTAGCTTTAAATATTTAAGCTTTATAAATAATACTAATATAGTATAGCTTATTTACTATATTAACTCTATTAATATTAATAATTAAGAGCACTTTTATAAAGATATTATATAGCTTTTATACTATTATCTTTATAAAGCTAGTGCTATTAGCTATAATAATATTCTAAAGAATAGCTTTAGTAGCTTAGTTCTATATATAGTTAATAGGAAAGCCCTTAATAATAATACTAAAAATATAGTAATTTAGCATTACTTTTAGCTTAAAAGTAGCCTAAACTTAAATAGTATTCTTAATATAAGGTTTAGCTATATTATAGAAGGTAATTATAGTATTACTACTATAAAGGTACTTTATAGCTATAGTAATATTAAATTCTATAGCTTAGTTAATAATATTAATAATTTCTTTAAAGAAGTAGCTTTAAGCTACTTTTATAATAGTATTTTCTTAAACTATAGTTTTATAATAAACTTTAAATAATATTACTATAGTAATAATATAGCTAGAGATAGGTATTATTAAAGTAGCTTTTTTAGCTATAATAATAGCCTAGCTTAGTGCTAGGCTATTATTAATAAAAAGTACTTTTTTAATAGCTTATTTAACTATTTCTTTAAGGTTATTTATAGTAATTAGTTTATTAAGTAATAGTTAAGGAGAAGGTAAAAAGAAAAATAAAGGTATTAAAGTACTATATTAGCTATGTATTTTAGCTATATTATTTATATAAAGAATAATTTACTATACTTTTTTTAATATAATACCTAAAGCTAATTTAGCTAATTTATTATACTTTATTTATAAATAATTTAGTACTTTATTATATACTATATATAATATAGATTTAATATAGCTACTTATTATAAAGCTTTCTTAGCTAGTAAGTAAGTAATATATACTTTATATAAAACTATACTTATTAATATTAATATATATTAATATTACTATATTTACTATATTTATACTTTAGCTATAATATACTATTAAAGTATAAATAAAGTAAATATAATAATTATTTTTCTATAACTTTTAAGCAATTCTAAGTTAATTCTGCGTTGCTATAGCGGTGTAAGCGAATTCGCAAAAAGTTTTTGCTAAGAAGTTATAAATACTACTAAACCCCGTAGCGCATTAGTCATGCGCTGTGGTAACCCTTTCGGGGGTGGCAGGTTCGATTCCTGCACGGGGCACGGTTTTTTCTTAGTGTGTGCGGGGCGCACTAAGAAAGACCGGACTCTAATTAGCTAGAAAGAGGTCGGAGGCTCTTTCTAGCTGATTAGCGCTTAGTAAGCAGGGAAAAAGTGGGTCTGGTCCCCCCACTTTTCCTTGCTTACTAAGCAACGCGGATTAGCTACTCCCGCGCTATAAATGGGCAGAACCACCCCCTAGCTCTTAGGTTGCAGAGCTAGTTTATAGCTGTAATTGCTAGAAAAATAGATAGAATTGGAATAAAAAGTGGGGAACGGGAGGGTTATTATTGTTAGAATATGGGGTATAGGGTAATTAAAGAAAAACCGGATTTTATAAGAAGAAAAGCAGGGCTAAAAGCAGTTAAAATAAAATGTATTTAGTAAGGTTTTTCATCCTATTAGGCAACTAACTAATTAGCTAGCTAGCTAGCTAATTAGTAACCTAATAAGGTTTTCCTTAACTAGATAAAAATTTAGGAGCAGAGGTTCTAGATACGGCTAAGCATAAATTGCTTAGACGGCTAGTGTAACAAATAAATAAAAATAAATACTACTAATTCTAATAATTATTTATACTAACTCTTTTTTACTATATAAGTGCTTTATAAAGTTAGATATAATAAAGGAAAAGAAACTAATAATTAGTATTATAGCCCTTTATTAATTATATAAGAGATAAGAGATTATAAAGATTTAATAGATTAATAGAGATAATAATATTATAAATACTATAATAAAGGTAATGCTAAATAAAGCTTTTAAAGGCTTTATTAATAAGAATAAAGCTTAAATTTATGTAGAAAAATAGGTAAGAAAAAAGGCATTATAATAAGGGAATAAATAATATTAAAAGCATTAATGTTACGCGACGAAGCGTGACCAATTGCAACCGTACTAGTGGGGATGAGTTGGGTCCGAGAATCTAAGCTAGAATTAGACTAGACTGCAGTGGGCAGAATTATAACTAATTTAGTAAGGCGGTTAGGACCGTTATTAGCACATTATAGCTTACGCCTATCTTCATAGCTAATTTATTACTAAATTAATATTATAATTTATAATAGAATTATAGGGGAATTTAAGGGAAAATCTATCTAATATATAATAAGGCATTTTATTCTAGAAACTAAGGATAGAAGGGCAAGTCTTAGTCTAGTAATAATACTAGTCCCTTGTTTAATTTATATTTAATTCTAACTATAATCTTCTTGCCTGATTGTTACTGTTATCCAAGAGACTATTGTAACAATTAAATAATAAAAAAGGCTTAGAGTTATTAAGTTAGGTAATTAACTTAGTATAAAGCTAGCTAATTAGAATTATTCTTTTTAACTAAGGGAGTTACTTATATTTACTTTATTTAATTTTTAATTTTTATATATTTTTTTTAGCTACTTTTTAAGTAATTTCTCTTTTTTAATAAAAAGAGAAAATTTATAAGTATTAAAATTACTCTTTTATAAAGTAACCTTAGTATAGCTAAAATAGATATATATAATTCTGTTAGCTATACTAAGAAGGGTGTGGGGTAATGTAATAGCCTATAGCCTTATATATATATACCTTTGCTTATAATACTATAAGCAGCTAGATTTTAGATATCTATATACTAAGACTTTTAACCTTATTTTTCGTGCCCTATTATGGTCTAGCCTAGAAGGCGACTGCTTTCTAGCGATAATAGAGTTATTATTAACTATAAGGGAAGAAGGCTCCTTCCCTCTACTAGCACTACCTTTACTTTAATATAACTAGGTCTTTTTATATACCCTATAGTTATATAACCTACTACTACTATAGCTCTATTTAGGCTCTAGCTTAGATCTAAGCATTAAGCTTAAATCTATTATATAGCCCCTCTCCTACTTATATCCCTATAGTAGTTAACGTTTAGAGTAAAATAGTAAGACCCTAAACTCTAATTTAAAACCACTCCTTAAGCTATTACTACTATATATTTATATAGTCCTAATTTATAGAGTAATTTAGCGTAAAATCTGCTATTATAAGTATTAGTGCTATAAGTATATAGTTAGTAGTAAATTTAGTTATAAATACAGTCCCTAGCCCTCCTTTTAACTATATAACTACGCTCTCTTACCCTTATCTATATATATAAAAATAACCCTATCTTATATATTTCCTATCCTTCTCTCCTTTCTTTATTATTATTAAAACCCTTATATTAGTAGTATAAATCCCTTATTTAATTTAACTACCCTTACCTTCCTATATTCTACTAGATAATAACTATAACTAAGCTTAATACTATAATAACTCCTACTAGGAGCTAGTATATTATACCCTAATATCCTTAGTTACTATTATACTAATCTATTAATTTAGTAAATATATTAGCTATTACTAATATACCTTCCCCTCCCCCTAATCCCTCTAGCTCTAGCTATAAAGTTATAGGCTATTATAAAGTAGTATTAGGGTTAGAAAATAAGGAGTATATCTTAGTTATATAGAAGCATATAGAGTGTTAGTTCTATTATAACTATACTATAAGAAATAGGTACTTCTACTATAGCTATAGTCTATAAACTTCTTATATAGTGTATTAGGTAGTAAAGAGGCCCTACTTTTAAGAGAAGGAGATCTTTACTATCTACCCTACTATTTACTATACTACTTATAATATAGAGAATATAATAAAGTAAGACCTTATTATTAAGACTTCTACCTTCCCTACTAATAGTAATAAAAAGGTAACTAAAGTTATCTTAATCTAAGACTTTTAAGACTATATTAGGTAGTTTATTAACTTATAGGCTACTATAGAGTAGTAGGCTATTACCCTAATACTTACTTCTAGCTTTATATTTACTACTACTCTCTATAAAATATTATATTATAGTAAAGTAATTACTCCTAGCCTATCTAAGGTATATAGCTATAATAGAGGCACTATATAGTAGAAAGCTACTATTTACTATCTCTAGTAGTAACTAAAGCTAGCCTATACCTATAACTAAAACCTTTATAGTTCTAAGAACTTAGAGTAAACCCCCTCTCTCCCTAAGTTATTAAAGTTAAATAAATAATAGCTAGTGCTTAGCTAGTATTATAGAAAGGGTTATATTATACTATAGTATTATTATATATTATATTTACTGCCCCTAAAGATAGGGTTAATAAAATATTTCCTACTATTTACTATAGTTTATTATATATAAGGGGATTACTTTATTATAACTTAAATTATACTAATACCTCTATATTAAGAAAATTTTCTAGTAGCTCCTATATTAGCTATATATAACCTACTTATTTAACTAGTATATTACACTAGCGCCCTTATTTATATATATTCTTTATAGCTAGTATTTCTTTTATAGTAAACTCTATAAGCTTAGGGTTAGACTTAGGAAGTAAGGACTATAGCTTTAGTTAAGAATCTATAAGAACCTAAGAAGGTAATAGGTCCTTAAAAGTATATTCTATAAGGTTAATATAAAAGACTAAATATATACTACTAGGAATATTAAGGTAAACTGTAAGTAGTAAGGGCACTTTAATAATATAGTATTTAGCTATAACTTAGTTAAGCTTCTTACTTAGCTAGCTTAAATAAATATACTAAAGGTTAAGCTATATAAGGTTACTTACTTAGTATTACTTAGCTAGATACTATAATTAATTAGCTATATTCTACTAGTATTATTATATAAAGTTAATAGTAGCTTATATAAGTTATATATCTTTATATATATATTTAAGGAATAAGGTTGCCTACCCCTTTAGGGATATAAGGCTCCTAACTAAAGCTAGCGTATATTAAACTAGCTTAATATTAAAGCTATAAAGCGCTATATAGGCTAATAATTCTATTATAGATAAGATTCTATTATTAAGTATAAGTTAATAAGTAAGTAAGTAGTTAAACTAGTTAGACTATAAAAAGGCTATAACTATATAAAGGATAGCCTATACCTCCTAGTTAGTGTATTTAGTACTACTATTAGTTTATAAGTAGTATACTATTAATAGTAAATATTATACCCTAGTAAGATTATATAAAGATAACTAGAATTTACTTACTTAGTTTAAGCCTTAGTTTAAAATAATTTAGAAGGGGAAGCTATAGAACTACTACTAGTAGTAAAGAAAATATTTAGTATAAGCTAGGGTATCTATACTTATTATTACCTCTAGCTAAATATACTTAGAGAGCTAGTTAGTAATTACTATAAGGTATCTAGGCCTTATCTAATCTTCTATTAGTAAGTTAGTTATAAAGTCTATAAATATCTAAGACTAGTATTTATTTAGGGCTAGGATTAGTTAGAGTAAGCCCTACTATAGGCATTAGCTCTTTTACCCTTTATAGCAGTAATAATTATATATATAATAGGCTATATTAGTAGATATACTATTTTAATAGTACTTCTAATATAAGGCTTAGAAGGTAGTGTTCTTCCCTAGGTAGCTAAGCATTAGAGAGTTATAAGAATATTAGATTAACTATATTATAAGTAGCTTATACTTTAGTATCTAAAGATAGCTATAGAAAGAGAGTGCTCTATAGGCATTAGTTATATACTTAGTAATTTACTATTATAAGGCAGTAGCATTAGAGAAGCTCCTTAGGCTATATATAATATTATTTAGCTTAGCTTAGTAGGACTTATTTAATACTATACTTTAGTCCTATAAGTTAGTTATATAATTATTAATAAAGATATATTAGCTTAAAGGTAGTGTTCTTTACTTTAGTAGTAATAATAAATTATATAATATAGAGTCCTTATACTTAAAGCCTAACTAGTATTTTACTATACTAGTAATATATAAAATTATTAAGGGCTAAAGAATATATTAAGGGGGTAAGGCCTTATTCTATATATCCTAGTCCTATTAGGAAAGCATATTAGGGTAGGAGGCTTATATCCTTAGGCAGTATTATAAATAGTAGTTAAATATAGATAAGAACTCTACCTATTATGCCTACTGCTTAGTTATAGTCTATAGCGCTATAAAATACTCTAAGTTCTTATAGTCTATTAGAATTATAAATAGTTATACTACCCTATATAGCTTAGCTAACTATACCCTAAGGTAAGATATAATACTTAGTAGCTCTTTATTATAAATAGTATAATTCTTTTTAGCTAGTATAAGGTAAGTAAAGTAGTATACTACTAAATAAAGAATACCCTTAGTATCCTACTAGGAAAGGTAGCTATTTAATGCTTTACTTAATATATTAAACTTAACTACTATATCCTAGTTAGGATCCTATTATACTAAGATAGGGTAAGTTATAAATATATCTTTTAGCTACTAAAAGGTAGCTTTATATTTATTTATTTATAAGAAAGGTATACCTTTCTTTATTAAGGCTAAGAGTAGTTTAGTAACTATAGTAAAGTTTAGTATAAATTTATAGTAAAAGTTTATAAACCCTAGAAAACTTTATACCCTTTATATATATTTAGGGGATTTCTAGTTATAAATAGTAGTAATTTTCTTAGGGTTAAGGTATAGGGCCTATCCTACTTAGATAATAAATCCTAGGTATTTAACCTTCTTTATAATAAAGCTATACTTCTTAATATTAAGATTTAAACTAGCTTAGTATAGGTAGCTAAGAACCTTCTATATATAAAATATATAATCCTATTATAATTTGCTTATATAGATAAGGATATTATTAAGATAAGCTATAGTGTAGTTACCTAATACATCTCTTAGTGCCTTATTAATATACTGCTAAAAAGTTACTAAGGCACTAGCTAGGCTAAAAGGGTATACTAGCTACTTAAAGAGGCTAAACTTAGTATAGAAGGCAGTAAGGTGCTTATTACCCTCTATAATATATAACCTATAAAACGCTGCTTAAATATTAAGCTTTATAAACTAGTGTATATAGGCTAGGGAATATAGTATTTCTTTTATAAATAAAAGAGAGTAATAGTTTTAATTTATAATTTTATTAAAGGTATAGTAGTTTATATAGAACTACTACTCTCCTTCTACCTTCTTTACTAAAAGCACTAATACTATAGCTAAAAAAGAGAAGGCTTTAATTTAGCCCCTATTTATAAGGTTAATAATTTATTTCTATATTTCTAGTAAGTAGTTATATAGTATATTATAAAGGGAGGCTTATAGAAGCTCCTAAATAGAGCTATTCTTACCTTACTATAGCTTAATATAATAATCTAATCTATCCCTATAAGGGGGTAAGGTATTAGCCTTAGCCTTATTAAAGAGGTTAATAAAGTTATATAGCTAGGGCAGAAGCTTAGATATAAGGTTACTAGTAGGTACTAGGTTAGGTATTATTAATGCTAATAAGATAGTATTAATCTCTTTTAGGCTTATAGCTAAGAGCTATACTAGCGTTCTTATTTTCCTTACCCTATAAACTAGGGCAGTATAGATTAATTCTAGGATTATATATATAGGGTATTCTATAGTCCTTTAGTTAGAAGTATAGACCTAGAAATTACCCCTTATCCCTATAGTTAGTAACCGCTCTTTTATATATAATATAATATTATTTTAGGTAAGCTAGGGTAACCCTAAAATATAATTATATATAAGCCCTAAAATAATATAAGTAGAGATTAGAAATAACTAGCTATTAATATTTACTTAGAAGTGTATTATATATATAACCTATAGCGCTTAGCTAGAGTTATATAAAGGTTATAATATAACCTCTATAGCTATTTAAACTAAGTATAGTTATATAAGAGAAATATATAGAAAGCTATACTTTTAGGCTATATATTTACTTATAGCTATAAAACTATTATACCTACTATTTACCTATACTATTAGAAAAGAGAAGCTATTATAGAGAATTAGTAGTAAAAAGGGAGGTATTTTTATATTTTCTTTAATATCTCTATAGTTTATTTCTATATTATCTAGGTATATATAAGCATTTATAATATAGCTATTATTACCCTCTCTATAGAGACTTATACTAAGGGGTTATCTTTTTCTACCTTCTCTAGCTTTACCTCCCTATTAAAGAGTTTATAAACTTAGATATTAATCCCTTAGGTAGAATAATAAGGTAGGAGTATATAGTAGTTAGAGATATAGTACCCTATACCTCTATATTATAGGCATTATCCCTTAGCCCTCTATTATTTTATTATTTTAAATAATACCTATTAAGTATATTCTTAGGTAAAGCCTTTCTTTAATTAGGAGGCACTAAATATAGTATAGAAGCCTATTAAGTTAATGCCTATTATTATAATATTCCCTTTAATATTATAGCCTAGAGGCTAGTAATAGTAAGCCTTAGCTCTTTTCTTTAAATAGTAAGAGTTAAGGTTAAGAGTAATACTATAGTAATAAGCTACTACTATATTATAGTCTATATATAGTATATCTTACTTAATATAGTAATCCCTTATTTATTTATTAAGTATAGTATAGAGCTTTATAAGCTTAACTATATTAGCTTAATTAATTCCTTTTATAAGAACTAGCTTTTACTTAAAATAAATATAGAAGTCTATAAAATATTTATTTAAGCATTATTTAAGTTAGTTAAGCTTAGAAATAGCTCTCTCCTTCTAGTAAAGGTTTGTATATATAGTATTAAAATACCTAAAAAAGTAGTTAAGGTTATAATAAAAGATATCTCCTAACTTAAAGAAGGGTATAACTTATACCTATATTTTTAGACTAAAATTCTAATATATAAGAAACTATTTATTATAGTTATTACTAATAAAGTCTAAGTTAGCCTATAGTTTATAGGCTATAAAGCTCTACTAAGCCTAGAATACTACCTTATTACTATTATAGGGTATACCTATTAGGAGGGGTTTATATTTAACTCTCTCTTAAGTAAAGGGATTTACTAAAGCCTAACTAAATATAGCTAGTCCTACTATAGGCATTATTATAGGCATTTATTAGTATAGCTCTTTAAGCTATACTACTTATTATACTAATAATTCTTATAAGTATAGTAGTTTCTATATTTTATTTATTATAGCTAAGGGGTCTATATAGTTAAAATCTATTTACTATTCTTATTTCTATTATTTATAGAGTATTATAAGTAATAGTTAATAATTATTATAGTTTAGCTTAAAAGGTAACTACTTTTTAGTAATAATAGAGTTATTATTAACTATAAGGGAAGAAGGCTTCTTCCCTTTACTAGTACTGCCTTTACTTTAATATAACTAGGTCTTTTTATATACCCTATAGTTATATAACCTACCGCTACCATAGCTCCGTCTAGGCTCCGGCCTAGATCCGAGCATTAAGCTCAAATCCATTACATGCCCTTTTTATAGTACTGCTTTAATTTACCCTGCCTAGTAAAAACTAACAATTCTATTAATAAATAATGAAATATACTAAAATATCTATAATTATAAGTAAAAATAAATCTTATATAAAAGAAATTTATACTTTTATTATAAATATTATTTATAATTAATATATAATTTTAAAGAACTTTTATAAATAATTTATTATTATACTAAAATAATAATATTAAATTATTTAAAATATAAATAAATTTCTTAAGAATTTATATTTATTTTAAGATATAGTATTATAAATATAATTATTTTATAAATATTTTATTTATATTTATTAAGATTTAAAGTATTTTTATTAAAATAACTTTATAAATATATTAAGAATTATATTTCTTATTTCTAATTTTTTAAAATTTAAAATATTTTATAAAAAAGGTATTTTATAATAAAAGTAATATTTTATATTTTTTTATATTTATTTTATAATTATATATAGTTAAAAAATACTATAATACTATTTATAAGCCTTAAAATAAGTTTATTATATATAAGCAATCTAATTATATTTATAATAAAGATTTTAGCTATTTAATATATATTATTACTTATTTATATCTATTTTATCTAAATTAATAATCACTTATTCTCTTTAATGCATAGCTATAGATTGATGCCATTTAAGCTAGGATCGATGCCCGATAAACGAACCCTTAATTATTAACGCACCTCGGGTGTGATTCTCACGCGGCGACAGACTCTCCTCGCCTCGCAACCGGCCGCACGTGACCCCGCCTTCGGCTGTTAGCAGGGGCTTGGCAAGAAATAGAGCTCTATAGAAAGGTACCAGTGTACACGTGTCAAGAAGGATGGCATCTACTGTGCTGCCAAATCTCTGACTATGTGTTCATAACCTCCCACGTCGCAACTTGATTGGCTTGCTCCCCTCCTGCTGTGTGGATGCGCAAAATCATTCAAGGGGATTGCATTGTATGCAACCAGACGAATGACCCCAAAACATTCCAGCCTCTATTCGCAACAGTGATCTCTTGTCCAAGTCA
The DNA here is from genome assembly GCA_018360255.1 of Claviceps maximensis. Classification (NCBI taxonomy): domain Eukaryota; kingdom Fungi; phylum Ascomycota; class Sordariomycetes; order Hypocreales; family Clavicipitaceae; genus Claviceps; species Claviceps maximensis. Next base: position 19,570 of record SRPZ01000297.1, read on the forward strand.
CAATGGTCCTGATTGCAGTGTGTATATCGGGGCACATTCATTACCTAGGTAGGTACCTAGGTAATGAATGTACCCACCTACTTAGTGGGCAGGTATGCTTACGGCGTCCCTCAAAACTCTAAAGCCTGGATCCGAATAGCAAAGATAGAAGTCTGGTGTAAGTCCGGCAAAACTGGCGCGGCGGCTGACGGCTTCAGTTCAGCAGCGTCCATTTGGTCCGATTATTCAATAATTCCATGTCACATCAACATGCAGCAGAGTGCTGGCTTTTCCGAGTTTCCGAGTGCCCCGGCCCTCAGCCGTTGCGGTCCACCTCTACCAGCAATCAGACATGTGCAAGCTTCAACGTTCCATATTGGGATTCAATGATAAGCAAGCAACCAGCAGGATTCAGGAGTTGAATCGATCAATGTCTCTGCCCCGCTCTCAGCTGGTACACGGGCACACGGTCGCGCTTTGACTGCACCGTGCTTTCTGTATGTATGTACATATGTACATACATATGTGTGTTAATATTCCAAATGTTGTTTATGCGGCCCACCAGGAACGCTCTGCCGACTCAGGCTCATCTTGAGTCTCGCCTCGGGCCTCGACAAGAAACATTGAATTCCACGGGCGGCGCAGTCAACGGTTGCCGATGTCATCTCCAGCGCATCGGATGCGTCCAACGTGCCGGATGCGTCGAATGACGTTCCCGTCGTTGGCTCTGCGCACCATGTCTCATGGCGTATTTTGGCGCATTTTGGCGCATTTTGGCGTCTTTCTGGATGAGCAAAAGCGGATCCAGGCTGCTGATTCTGGTTTCGTCGCCCTCACTAGCTTTCTCCCGGTTTCCAGTCTGGAGCACTCCTGATTTTCAGTGCCGAATCGGTAAATCAGACATACAACATATCTTGTTCTCACACATGAGACTCGTGTCCACCGGCTTGCCCGGTACCCTATGGGGTTACTAACGGCAAAAAGAGAGTTGCAGAGGAGGCGGACATGGGTTCGGAATGGGTCCAAGTATCATTGCACCTGACGGAACGGCAAGGGGCCTTTGAGGCGAGGGTCGAATCCCTCTACCGGCACTTGAACGGTGAGTCCATTCATGCCATGCATGTCCAGTGCAACTCTTTTCTCTTTGCAAATGTTGGAGATACTGTCGCTTTCTTAGTTCAAGGAAAAAAACACTCTCCAAGTGACAACAACAACAACAACAACGGGGGGCCCTAGCCACGACCAGATTTGCTTCCAAATGCCATGTTGGAAGACAAGCTTCGTTTGCTCTTTACAAAGGGGTATATGACTGCTAGAGCACAGCGGCTGATACTGGTTTTGTTCATCCTTTTGGTCACTTTGACCGGCTATCAGATTTATTTCGCCTCGGAGGGACAATGGGCCAAGTTGAAGAAACCCATGCTAACTCAGCTGGGATCAAACGGTCAGTCCAAAACTACTTGCTTTGGCTTTTTGTCTCTCTGGTTATCCTTTGTCTTTCTTTTCTCCTTTTCCCCTTGCTTTCTATACCGTTCTTTTTCCTTCCTGTGGCTTATTGGCATTGGTTCGCGCCACCACCAGAGGGAATCGACGTTCGAGGCCAACCACAACGGTGATACTGATCAATAGTTAATTACAGCCGACCTTCACGATGAGCAAGCCCGGATAGGCAAAATTAGCATTCTGTACGGCGAACCCAAACCGTACTACGAGCGAGCGCTGCAGACTCACAAACGGCACAATCGACAACATGGCTATCCCATGTTCATTCAACGCGAGAACGTGCTGGACGGATTCTGGACCAAGCCCGCCTTTATCCACTACATGATTCTGCGGGAGTTGCGCAAACCTGAAAGCCAGCGACTTGAGTGGCTGTTTTGGTTTGATGCCGATACCATCATTCTCAACTACAACGTTCCTTTGGAGATCTTCCTACCGCCCCCAGGCGATGAAGCTCTTAAACGGATAAACGTCCTGATTGCGGATGATTGGAATGGTCTCAACAATGGCATCTTTGGCGTCCGCGTGTCGCGCTACTCTGCCATACTTTTCGCCGGCATTCTCGCGTTCCGTGATTTCGAACCCGACACATACCTGACGTTCGCGGACCAGAGCGCCATGGAATTCCTGCTCAAGAAACGCAATTCCGTTAATCATGTTGCCAAAGTTCCACAGCGGGTAGGTTCCATCATTCATATTCATTCGTTCACTCACCCCAAACAAGAACACATGACTAATTCTTTCTTTCGTGATTATCCTGCTGCTCTCTATTGACAGTGGTTCAATGCATACGCAACCGAGGACGCAGACGCTGGCCCGTCATGGGTTCATCCTGGCGATCTCTTGGTCCATTTCGCAGGTGTCAGCGACCGCGAAAAGCAGATGAATATATGGGCAGACAGGTCCGAAAGCATGGACTACAAGTGGAACACCCCTCTGGCCAACACGAAGTACATAGAGGACATTGAGCGATTCTGGAACCGGACCAAGAGCGTCCACGAGGCGCGCATGAATCTCTGGAACAAAGGAATCGAGCACCTCCGCGCAAGTTATTCAAGCGCCAACGAAACCATTACCCAATGGGGTTCCACATCGGAAAAGGAAAGTCAGCACTTTAAGTCCATGGAACAGGCAGAATCAAAGGCTGCGCAGTTTCTCGGAGGCATACAAAAGTACCAAGACGAGATCATTAAGGAGGACTTGCATCAGATTGAAAAGGTTATCAAAGACTTGGATGACGTACGTTTTTCCCTTTTTCTTTGATTCGTTTTGTTTTTCTTGGCTCCATTGTCCAGTGAGCGTAGTGAGGCGTCGCTGCGGACGATGACTCTTTATTTGCGAACTTTGAGTTGTCAGTTCCTCATTTTCTGGGTTCTTTTTTTTTATTAACCCATGCAACAGGCGCACAAGGTCTTCTCCGATGAAGCCACCAAGAAACTGGCAGCCTTGGAGGAACAGAAGAAGAAGCAAGAAGAGGCAGCTAGAAAGCAGAAAGAGGAGGAGGAGAAGACGAAGCAGCAAGAGCAGAGCGGCAAGGCTGTCTCGCAAGCGCCGGCGCAATAGTAAAACAAGAAAGATAGTAATGCTCAGTCGCTTAGCTGAGGCACGACATTGTGTCTAGTCATTACGTTTGTTAAGGGGAGATGAAATGTCCCGATGGACGGGAGTGCCTTAGATCACCACTTTTTTTTTTTGCACTCTCCCGCGACCTCTTTTCTTTCCCCTTCTTATTTCTCTATATTTTATATCTTTTTTTTATTTTTCTCTTTTTTTTTCTTTTTTTTTTCTCTTTTTTTTCCTTTTTTTCTTTCTTTTTTTTATATATAATAGGCGTGTTATAGTTAGCTTATCTTTATGTATATGGCGGGGTTTTCACATAATTTTTTTCTTCATGTATTATGAATATAAAAAGAATCGGAGTCTTTTTTTTTGGGTCTAATCAGTGCAGAACCATATTGGCTTTGTTCCCGGTATCATGTGAATATTCTTCTCCGCGAAAACAAGACAGACCAGTCAACTCATGTTCACCGGATTTTGCCCTCATCACCACATCACATCCGTCTCCCAACCTGACCATGTATCGAACGAATGGCTGCTTCCTGCCCTCTTCTCCCCCCCCCCCCCCCCCCCCCCCCCCCCCCCCCCCCCCCCCCCCCCCCCCCCGCCCCCCCACCTTTCGCCGCCAGCAACGGGTATTTGTTCCTCGCAATTTACTCGCCGACAAAACAAGGACCATTCCTCCTCTACTAATGCGAATATGCTGTCAAGATTCTTTCCCCCCTCTCTTGCCTAGTATATTCCCGCAACCACAACTGGCTCTTAGAACGAGCCAGCCACAAAGTCCAGAACCATGGCCTTAGCGACCACGCCGTCCGCCGAGGTGATCCACTTCTCCACAAAGCCGCGATGAGCCGTGTCCTCCTTGACGTAGTAATCCCGATCAGCGACGGATGCGAATTCCGTGACGAAGACGTGTGTGAGCCCGTTCTGCGAATGGTGAGTAGAGGTCCTTTGGGGGTTGTTTTCATCTTGGCTTTATCATGATATGATATGTAGATCTATATACATATATACAGACATGTGTGGATGCATATATGTGCATATATATGTAATACATATATATATATCAAGGTCATCGTGTCAAAAGCACGTGTTATGACGATGAATTAGTGACAAGAACACACGGCACATACCTGCAAGTTCTCAATGGACATGTCCTTGCCGCCCTTGGAGCTCAAAATATACGGCTTTTGGGTGGATGCGAGGATACAGTTTTGCTTGAGGGCGAGGAGGTCTTGGCAACACTGTGGTATTTATTAATGATGACTTTTTTTTTCAGGTTTCTTGTTCTTTCTTCTTTTTCTTTTTGTTTTCAAGGGAGCCGTTTTCATAGATCATGGTCGTTGGCTGAGACCTGTGACATGAAGAACGGGCCATGGGAATGGGTGATTACCTGGCTGATTGCTTCCGGGTTGGCATCGGCCTTGAAGGCGAAAGAGACAATGTGTGTGACGGACATGATGGAATTGATTTGTTCTCTGTAGAGGTGCGTAAGGTTAAGGACTTGAAGAAAGGAATGTGCGTGTATGGAGAAGAGAACGAACGAGGTATGAATTGCTGGATAGCTCGAGCTTGATTGTCGTGAGGGGTTTGAAGAAAGTGCGGGGCATTGCTGGACGCAGGCGTTCGTTTTTGGATGCAAAACGTGCTTGGTAGGTGCATGTGTTATGTATTGTGTACTCGCGCTGGGGCGGCCATTCGGTGCGGGGGATTCGCAGAGTGGTGCCTCACAGGGTGGTGCTTCACAGGGCGGTGGTTCATGGTACATTGAGTCCGTGCTCTGGAAATTTCAGACAACACGTTGGCGGTAAAACAGTGATTTTCGAGAAGCCGATGGAGATGAATAGAGTGGGATGATTGATACTCTTTTCATGTACAAACATTGGGAGTATCTGATGCAGAACAAACAGAGGCGGCGGATACAATGCGGAGGTAAGACCGGTTCTGGGTGTCTGGGCCCCGACGCCACTTGCTTCATCTGCCTGGCCACAGAGAGGGACCCCAAGGGAAGAAGGCAGATGCTTGGATTAGACTATGGATGGATACGTGCTTGTTTCTGCGTACAACTCGTCGTCGCAGATTTCCCAATGACATCAGGAGGGATACAATTTGTTTTCGTGTGCGACCGTGGCGCATACTCATACTCAGTTCAGTCCCTTGGAATACCAAAAAACATGAAACACGTCGGGTCGTTCCTGTGGAGGGGGATTGATACAGCATGTGTGACCATTTTGACGAATCACGACGCCCAAGTCATGGTTGTGGGTGGTTCCAAGTTGGCTGCCATCGATTCGCTCTTTGAAAGGGCGAAAAGGCGAAAAGGCGAAAAGGCTTGTGCTCTCACTGGGCTGCTGGCAACTGCAAAGTCCCGCGGAACTGGTGTCACAATGTCACAATCGTCAACAGCTTTGAAGTTGCATGGACAAACCAACCAACGGCGGCTCCGTACCGTGAGATGTAGATTGGCAGTAGCTAGAGTCGTTTGCTCTCCCGCTCATCGAGTCCCAGTCACTTTACCCCGTCTAGCTGGGTTTCAGACCTCAAGGGCAATGGAAGAATAGTCGATGGTGCACCCACGGCGCAGCGCCCGTCGCCATGCCAGTCAGTGCCTAGGTGTTGTACGGTCGATCCTTGATGCATGAGCCGGCGTGGCTCAAGTTTTCCACAGATTCTTCGAATCTTCATTCACGCTTCATCCGAGGAGGCCAGCTGCACGACCAAAGGTGACTGACTGTCCTGTCCAAGGCTCTGTCTGACTGGTTGGATTGGATTGGATCGGGGATTGGCTTGGATTGACGCTAGCCGGCAGATGGCTCCAAAATGCTCCTTCCCAAAATGCTCCTTTCCTCAGATATGCAGTCCATAGTAAGCAAGGGAGCCATTGGGTCCTGCCACAAAATGAACCAGACCAGACCAGGCCAGGCCAGGCCAGACCAGACCAGACCAGACCATGGAAACAGACATCCAGTCAGTCACCAGCAAGCATTCCTTCCACGTCCTCTCCAATGCTCCTTGTCACCCCCCATGGGCCACCGTTGGATAATCCCAGCCTTCATTTCCAATTAACCTCATCTATTGGTTGACGACACCATCGTCTCTCCTCCATTCCCAGTTCCCGGTCCCTCAAGCTGGAACCACGGCTCGCAAACCAAACTCCACGGCTGCTCAACATCTCAGATATGGCACTCAGGAGGGCGAGATCGAGAAGAGCTGCTGTCATAGCCGTCTACGTTTGTCTCCTTGTCGCCCTTGTACTCTACATTAGACCGTCTTTTCGACACAACATCTCGCGCGAATCCTCGCTTCACGTGTTAGACTCTTCTCCAGACGACATATCAAGCTGCCGCCCAAGCGACGCGCGACTCGAGCTCTTACAGGAGCGATATCAGCTGCAGACGCCTTTCCAATACCTGAGACGCGCCATACACTTGACCCGGAATCCAGATGTCCAGCGGTCAAGCCTGACCAAGCTTTCACAGCAACTGCTGAAGAAAGACTTTCAGCTCGTACAGCTGCCACCTCGACTCGAAAACGTCGTCTCTCCCTGCGCCGAGCCCATCGAGGCGCAGGTATCCGCCTCGGATTTCCCTCAAAGAGCCAACGCCTCCGACTTGATATTTGGGGTTTCGACCACGGTGGAACGTTTCGCTGAATCCCGCTCGGTCTTGATCAATGACTGGTCCTTTTGGTTGACCGATGGATCTGGGCATTCAAACGGTGGTAAACTGATCCTCACGCTGCTCGATGCAAACCGTGGTGAACTTCGAGGGGCGAAATCAGCCCTCAAACGGGCTGGAATAGACGCCGATACATACGCATCTGATGCAAAGCTGCCCATGTCGGCAAGAAACATGGCTCTCATCCCGATCATGTACGCTCACCCCGACGCCGACAAGAAAAAGTGGTTTGTCTTGTGTGACGACGATACCTTCTTTCCCAACATGCATGCTTTGAAAGCCGAGTTAGCCAAGCACGACGAATCGACGCCATTGTACATTGGGGCTTTATCAGAAGACAGTTTCGCCACGGAAAAGCACGGCTTGCAGGCGTTTGGTGGCGCCGGCATTTTCCTGTCTCGTTCAACAGCAAAGGTGATTACCAGCAACTTCAAGGAGTGCTCGTCCATAGATAAGGTCCGGCAGGCGGACAGGCAGGGCGACCGCTTATTGCGTCAGTGCATCGAAGAACACTCCGAGATCCAGTTGACTGCCTTTCACGACCTCTGGCAGCTGGATACATTCGACGACCCCTCAGGATTCTACGAATGGGGCATCAAGCCACTATCGTTACATCACTACCGCAGCTGGCACCACGTCAAGCCAGGCGATTTGACCAAGCTTGCATACATATGCGGAGAGGACTGTACCCTGCAACGGTTTCAGACTTCTGACGACTTTGTTTTGTCGGGATATTCTATTGCGCATTACCCGGATGGAATCAACTTCGACATAAACCAAGTAGAGAAGACTTTCCGGTCTGAGACCGACACAGGCCATAATTTCGATGACAAGATGGGTCCCCAGCGGCCGTCGCTCTCACGAACTGGCAAAAAAGTTGCCTGGGAGTTGAAGGGATCCTACTTGCGGCAGGACGGTAGCATATTGCAAACGTATGTTCGCTTGGCGAAGGATACGAGATGGGTTGATGCGAACGAGAAGCCAATGAGTGAACACGACAGCGTTATAGAATTAGTTTGGACATCCGATAAGTAGATGTTAGTTTCTTTTCTTTGCTTTTTTTTTTCCTTTTCTTTTCTTTACTTTTCTTATATAAAAAGTAATAATATTCTAGGTTTTTTTTTTTTTTTGGTTAGTTGGTTGGTTGCTTAGTTGGTTGGTTGTTGCCATCAAATCCCCGCGACATTCGAAGCTTGATCTCACCCATATCATGTGCGGCTGGGACCACACCGACGCCACCATCTGCACGCCGCACAAAGGCCACAATGACAATAATGCTACCCGGCTGGGTGTACACCGATTGGCCGAGCCAGACTGGGCAACACTGGACCTACCCATCGGCAGTCGGACCTCAAGGCAACTTATTACTGGAGGATATCTCAATCGGCAACGGGCGGTTCGGTCGCCTTGTGATTCGTGCAGCCACCACGCCAAAGTGCCTGCGCGAGGTGCTGCAGTGTAAGGGACGTTGACATGGAAAAGATGACACTATCGGCGTTTAATTTTCCGTGGAAGACGAATCTCCAAGCCTTACAAGTTGTGATGAACAAGGTGAGAACTTGCCAAATCTTCTCATATCAGAGTCTCGCTTCCATAAGGGTTTTGTTTGCCGGGAACTGTGCTGACTCTTGATACTTGAGCAGGATGCCAATGGTCACTGTTACCAAACCAAGTTGGGCAGCAATTGCCATTGCTACAAGAATTAGTGCCTACTGCCGACTTTGACGGCACTATGTTTCGCTGGAAGATTGGAGCCGCCATGTAAGCCTTAGTGTAATTCGAAAACAATTTTGTGACTATCGTGTCAGGTTGGCAGAATGGCAGAATGGCCATCGTTCACTACTCAGCACAAACCTTGACTTCAAAATCACAAATAAACGCGAAGAGTTTTTTAAACCCCCGCACAGAAATGGCATTGCAGGTCTGCATCACCAGACTTTTGATGGTCTCTGGTGAATGTCGGACATGCTAGAAAGCCTTGTGCTCTCATGCTCTACAGGATCCGCCGAGCGAATAACGCTCCATAACGCCGCGTACTTGAATCAACGTGCAGGGCACACGCAATTATGGTCCACCAGACCTAGAGAATATCCATTCGAGCCGAGGCTATGTAAAGAAAAAGACGTTGGCGTCTAGTGAAATATATATGCATATCGATATATACGATAGGCCGCGGAAACATGGTCAATTTGTGGAATATGTGAATTGTCAATTATTCAGAAACGCTCCGAGACATGGTGGATTTGTTCCGGTCGAGTCACCGCAGGTTGCCATTTCACCGCCAATCTGTCTTCAATGGCATCTTGATATGCGTGCTGACCTCCATGCCCCCCATCAGCTCTGCGACAATATTGGGCACCCGTCCTCACCAAGTTCAAATCTCCCCCGACAAACGAACCACATGATCCGTCGGCGCCGGCAGGCCCCTATGTCTCCCCTTGATCATGACAAGACACAAGACGAGCTTGCTGCTGCTGTGCCAGCCCCCAGAGAAGCTGGAGTTTCTGTTCGGCAGACCGACCGACAGGCCGACGCATCCATACGCAGACACGACCTCGAACATAATGTTGAAGACACTATAGGACACTGGATCCCCTGAGAAGTTGGATGCCTCAATGGTTGTGATGAGAAAGACAGCCACGGCGAGGAGCGACGTGTCGTGGGCTAGCAGGCCTTTGATCTGTTGGGAGATGAAGGACGACAGGGACTCGACTTCAAGGAGATTGGGGGCGAAATCTCGGCTGGTTGAGCCCGCGATATGAGAAGATGGCGCGTCTTGTGGGGAAGATCCCAGAGACGACTTTTCTTCCTGGACATACGATTCTCGCGTGTTAATGAGGACGGGATAGGCGGGAATGTACATCATGAAAACGTATAGTATGAGGAGCCCAATGTGTAGATGCGCGATAGGGACAACGTAGAAACCGCCAGCTCGAACGGCTAAAAAGTAGAGTGTTAGAATCTCGATTCTCGTAATTTTATTTCATTGCTTTCTACCAAAACAATAATAATGATGATAAAATAAAATAATATATACATAAATTAAAGGAAGACAAGGAAAATTGCGAGGCCTATGAAACTTCACACTCCGCACAAGAATCAACATACCTATGGTCTGGAAAAGTCCGTCCAGGTGACGGGCACCAGGAGGTATAGCATCGATGGCAGGGTTGCCGGCGTTCAAAAGCTCAAAGGCCGCCCAGCCCGCACCGTTCAGTAGCACAACGACGCAGGCCAGCCACCACGTGTGTCGCGTCGAAAACAAACTAGGATGAAGCCGTCGAGGATACTTGAGAATATACTCCACTGTGCATTTCGCCGTCGAGACTCGGAGTCCAGCAGCAGGTTCAGGCAGTGCGTTCAAGACTCGCAACATGACGCATAGCATCAGGCGCAGAAGAAGGGGGAATGCCGTATTCCCTGCGAGAATCATGAGGCCCATGGTGACGAGCACGTAGGATGATTCTTGGTAAGGCACGAGGTTTGCATCAAGAAGGGACATGCCCGAGTTGTTAAAAGCCGAGACGCCGTTGAATATGCCCAACCACCAGGGATTGATGCCATTCGCAAGCGCCAGGCCGGGACGATTGTGGGCGATGCATGCTGCGAGACCTACACAGCCGAGGAGCTGCCAGAGAGTGAAGTACAGCGGTACCAGCACGGAAAGCAAACCGAGGGCGTTGTACTCGAGGCGAGTGACGTGCTTCTGCTCCTCGGGGGAGAGGTTGAGAAAGCGGCCATGGCGGTCGACGGTCTTGTTGGCTAAGAAGAGGAGAGGGTTGGTGGACGACTGGGTAGCTGCGGAGCTCATGCCTTGGCTGTGAGCTTCCCCGGCGCAAAGAATCCCCTGGCGGGCGCATTTTTGCCGTGATGGCATGCCGTCTCCTGGCCCGTCATGGACGCCATCAAACTGCTGCAGCTGCTGCAGCAGCCTCTTGAATGAGCGCCTCCGAACCACAGTGAGCCAAATGGACACCCAGATCGAGCCACCGCACAGGATCAACAGGAACAAGAGTATCTGCTGCCATGTCGTCAAGGTGCTCAGGTCGACGGTGTTGAGACCGGCCTCGGTGAAGGCGGACACGACGAGGAACACGCTGTCGACGTAGGTGATACTGAAGGCGGCATCTGCCGACGCCCAGAAGACAACCGAGCAGATCAAGGACACCAGGATGAAGTAGGCATAGTGAATCGAGAGGAAATGGACGTGCCGTCGTCGCGCGAGTCGGACGAGCACGCCAGCACGGTGGCTTCTGTCCAAGGCTGCGTGTGGCGCCCAAGACATGGTGCGTGACGCGACTCCGAGCGAGGCCGCAGACACGGCACGACTTGGCGGGGAGGCATCATCGATGGATGGAGAAGGGCTTTGATGCCCTGAGGGCCGAGGGAGGCCGCATGAAAGAAACGGAAAGGGGAAGGCAAAGGGAAAAGACGGCTGATGGATATAAGGCCAGACGGACATGACCAAAAGCAAGGGTCCAGACCAGCCAGACCAGCCAGACCAGCCAGACCAGACCCAATGGCGTTTAGTCCTGGCCGAGATCGAGCAGGGGGGTCCAACTGGCGAGGAAGGAAACAAGCAAAAACCCAACATCCGAGGCAGGCACCACCACATGCATGCGCATCCATACACACGCACACGCACACGCACACGCACACATGCACGGAGCGCACAGACTCGCCTCTTCCCCCTGCGAGGCAACGCAAGGCAAGGCGACCACATGGCGCACGATTCCAACGCTGAAACGTCAACATTTTTTCCTTGCATCATGGCTACTACGCTCATTCGTCACTCCCGCTGTCCACGCTGCCCGCGGTACTCCAACTACTGCTCCTCCTCCTCCTCCTGCTCCTGCTCCTCCTCCTCCTGCGCCTGCGTCTGCTCCTGCTTCTCCTGCTCCTCCCAAAACCCTCCTCGTCCTGCTAACCAGTACGCCATCTCTTCCGGCGGCGTATATCGTTCGTCCACCGGCTGCAAGCCCACGATCCAACCCGTCAACGCCGCCACAGACAGAATCAAGTGCGACAGGACCCAGTCCACCATGGCCAGACTCTGCACCGACAGCACGTTCGCCTTGCGCAGCCTACTCCAGCTCATCAGGTCGACATAGACGGGGATGTTGTCCAGATGCGCAAACATGACCATGACCCTCAACTCGACCCAGAGAGCCAGCAGAAACTGCGCCACCGCAACCGGACACCACGCCAGCAAGCCGTGCGTGTGCTGCTGCCGCCGCTGCTGTACCTTCGGCGCCTCGAGCATCACGCCGTTTACATTGCGCACCAGGAGCGTCTTCTCCCCATCGGGGGGGTCCCATCTCTCCATGACGATGGCTTCCTCGCTGCCGCTGCCGCTTCCGCTCCCGCTCTCGCTGCTGCCGCTGCTGCTGCTCCTACCCCTTTCCCTGCCGACCACCACATCAGCGCGCCGCCACTCGTGCGTGACGAATTTGTCGATTCGAATCTCAGGCTGTCTGCCCCCCGAGGCGGACACGATGCGCGTCCGCGATCCCACCCGTAGAAGAATACTGCCTCGCACAACCTTGAGGTACTCCGTGTGACCTTCGTGCCAGTGCAGGCCGCTGGACCATGTTGACTCTGGTGGCACCGAGATGAGGACATGGTCTGACCAGCTGAGATCGAACGTGACGCCGTCCGGTAGGTCGTGGCTCATGACGTCGGGAATCCGGTCTCGAGACATTTCGTAGCTTTGATTCTGTCCTGCCCCCCCTTTCTCGATTTTTTTTTTCTCTCCCCTTTTGGTTAGGGCTCCTTTTTTCTTCTCCCGGTCAGCAGAAATGCCTTCCCCTCAGTAAAATATTCTCGTCGTATAAACGTTTTCGATAATGTAAAGTAAACAAAAAAACGTAGATGGGGCGGAGGGAAAGAGGGGGGCCAAGGCGCATACAAAAATCACCACAAGTGACGTCGAATGTTGCTCAAGAGCTGTCCTTTCGCCAGACTCGCCACCCACCCACCACTCCATCATCTCCCAACATTACACTCGCCAGACAGCACATGCCAATGCAGGAAGGTCACCACCACGCACCAACCGACAACCCACCACGCCATTCCACCAATGAGCTGTCACGATGGCAAACACGGCCCCGCTCCTTGTTCTCCCCCTCCTTCCAGCCACGAGGCTTGTTTCCGCATATGACCAGCAGACCTCGGCACCATGACTTCCCAGTTGATCCAACTTGACTTGTTCGGTTTCCAATCCTCAATTCTTCTACGTTACGCTGAGTAGTTTCGTCCTCTGTTTTCTTTTCTTCTTTCTCAGATAGATTTCTGTAATGAAAGATGCTCGGCATGGCTGATTCTGATACGATGGCACGACAGCCGTGGTAGTTGGGGCGGGGAAAATGGAAAACTTTGATTAGAATAGATGAAATGACGTGAAATGGATCTCGTCTATATAGTATGTGCATGTCTATATTGATGCTACATGTACTTCTATTCCCACGTCTCCGCCGCCGGCAGTCACAGTATTTTGTTCTTTTCCCCGCTCCAAGAACAGAGTAAGAAAAAGATGGTGCAAGAAAAAAACCATGAACCTGCTCGTGACCCTTGTTTGAAAAGAGACATCACACACTAAGGAAATATTTCAATAGCTCGGGATACTTGGGCGTGCCCAGTCCCGTGACGGGATCCCATCCCTCAACGGCCGAGAATCCATTGTTTCCGCAAATGCTGGGATTCCGTGCGTCATAGGGACCTCCCAACCGCTGGTCACCCTGAGTCACATCATTGAAGGGAGGGTTCATCAACTTGGCATCATACGCCTTGTACAGGGCCGGGTTGATGAGGCCGACCGGGCCCTTTCCAAGTTTCATGCGCTCCTCGTTGATGCGATTAAACATGGCGGCCACAATCGGCGCAGACATGCTTGTCCCGCCAAGGAGACCCATTTTCCCGCCTGACACGATAACGCCCTTTTCCCCCAGTGCGGAGAGGTCAGGATATCCGCGGCCGCCTCGGTTATAAATGCCGGCCGTGTTGTTGGGAACGACGTTGCCCGTCGAGTTGTACGAAAAGTAATTGGGGTTGTGGCGGAGGAGGTAGTTGGTCACGGTGTCGACCTGCCAGGGAGGCGTTGGAAACATGTTGCTGAAGCCACCCGACGACGAGAATTGAGTCGTGGCAATCTCGGTGTGGTAGCCACGTTTGCTGCTCTTGGAGAGTGTCGTTGACCCGACACTGGTGACAAAGGGGCATCCTGACGGGGACATGGCGACAAAAACATCGTGATGAGGCCCCAGGCAGTAGCCAGACTGGCTAGCAACACCGACGTCGCCGCTGGAGACAATGACTGAAATGCCTTGCATACCGAGCTTTAGGAATTCTTGGCATTGACGCTGAGACAGGGAGAAGAGACAAGTTAGCTAGGTTTTTTTTTTCTTGCACATCCAACAACTACTTCCTCGAGCTTCGCAAGCTTCAACAGGGCGGAGGAGGAATCAAGGCCACATACCGCGAGCTCCTTGGGAGTATATCCATCCTCTGTGCCACTGTACGAGATGGAGATGACATTGGTGGGCTCAAAGGTGCCGCACATGCCATGAGCGAGTCTCTGGGGGTCTTTTTTACAGAAGGCGCCATCAATGGCGTCGAATAAAGCAAAAAATGGGTCTTCCTGGTTATTAACCTGGAAGAGAGTCGTCTTCTGGGGGTAAACGATGGGGATGGCCATTTCGAAGTCGAGACTCGACTCGGCCCCAGCTAGGTCGGGACTATTGGGGGCAGTGGCGCCATTGATGAGATTCAAGTCGGGGCCGGTACCTGCAGGAATTTTAGAGTCCATGAGCCGGTAGAACATATCCAGGTCTTCCTGCGCATACACGTCGCCCAGTGATTCGAAGATACCAAGAGAGTTATTGGCAATGCTAGAGGTGCCTTCGGGGATATTGTAAATGGCCTTGATGCACTGCGGTGTGATGTACTTGTCACAGGCAGAAGTGCCATCTGCGAGACGCGAGATTGTCAACTTTGTCCATGGAAGGGAAAATGTCAAATATATATATATATATATATAGTACTGTGTGCACTTACTCTTGATTCTTTGAAATTCTGCGGCCTGGGTCGAAGTGAGTGGCACAAAGCGCTCTATGGTGGTCTGCAGAATAATTCCTCTCTTGTCGAGCTTCTTGTTAAATTTTGTAAATGTGGTGCCGGGCAGAACAAAATCGACAAGAGGAGCAATGTCGTTTGGAAGACTGTATTCTTCGGTGCCAATGTGTTCGCTCCTGAAGTCCAGATGCTCATAGACATGGTAGTCGGCTTTGACAAGTGATTGGAGCTTCTCCACACTAGATTCAAACATGATCCAGCCCCTGCTGTTGGAGAGAGTGATATCCTGTGTCGGGATTCCCGACTTGACGAGCCAGTTCTTGACACCGTCAATGGTCGACTGTTTGGGAGCAAACAAGTCGTTGACTTGTTCGCGCTTATAATACTGACCATATTTGGGAGAATCGGGATCGGAGCTGAAGAAAAAGTTTGTCAGGTCGTGCTGGAAGTGGCTTATTTCTCTTTTCTGTCCTATTTTTTTTCCTCCTTTTTTTTTCTTTTTCTTTTTTTCTCTTCTATTTTTCCTACTTCACATCTATGACCGACGCCGTAGTAGTTTTGACTTACACCTCCAGAATCAAGTCCATGCCTCTATCCATATTTTCTTGCTTCAGAGCAATTCTGACGGGGATGTTGCGTTCGACATTGGCAGCTTGCCTCTTGATCCACCTTGTTGGCTTGTTCAAATCACGCCTCTCGTGAAGAACATGGGAGTCCGAGGGCATAGCAAGACCCGTGGCGACAAGGCCAACGAGCAGGACTAGAGCGTTTTTCATGACGAAAAGGCAATTTTCTGACGATGTCGAGAAATTTCTGTATGTGTATATA
>SRPZ01000298.1:0-35043 GCA_018360255.1 Claviceps maximensis
TATAGCTACCTATAGCTATAAACTAGTACTAAATATTATATTTTTACTATTTTATTATAAAATTTAAAGTATATTTTCTATATTATAAGTTATATAAAAGCTTTTATTTAAATTTATAGCTAGTAGGTAACTATAGCTACTATATATATATCTTAGTAAAGCTAAGTATAGAGCATATAGAAATAATAGTAAACTTACTACTTCTAAGCCTATTATTCTTAAAAGTAAACTGCTATTTATAATCCTTAATTTCTAATAGGTTATAAGCCTAAAAGAGATCTTTTAATATTAGAAAAATTTACTAAATTTTATATATATTACTATAGATTTTTATTTATACTAAATATTTTAAAAATTATAAGAAAAGAAGTTTTCCCTTCTATAAAATAAAAAGAAATTATAAATAAAGACCTTCTTTCTCTATAAAAAGAGAATTTATAATTTATACCCTTTACCCTATAGTATTATTATTATTATTATATAGTACTCTAGATAGGCTACTTAACTAGCCTAATGTCTAGTACCTTAGCTACTTAAACTATATAGGAAAAACCCTAGTATAGGGGGGAAAACCTATATACTACTATAATATCTATACACTAGGGCTACTAAGGCCCTATAGTTAGTATTTATTATAAGAAAAGGTGCGCTACTAGTTAAATATAGCTAGTATTACTAGAGAAGTATAGTAATGTTTTTCTAGAGTATAAATAAGGATTATTTAGGCCTAAGTAGCTTAATTAGTTACTATATTACTATTATAAAGGCCCTATAGTTCTAACTAAGGGCTAGTTATAAGGTCTAGCTATAGTAACTACTATAGTAGCTATATAAACTATTAATAACTACTTAGTAGTTATATAAAAGGGGGGGGGGGAAAGTATTATAAAAAAATTATTTTTCTTTAGTAAAAACCTTTTTTCTTTCTTTTTTTTTATAATCTTTTTATAAATATAAGTATACCTTTAATTTCCTTCTTACTATACTATTATATTAGCTTTAGTTTAATAATATACTAAAGAATAAATAAGAAAACTTAAAATACTATAAAAATTACTATAAAAAATAAATAAGTCTTAAGCTAATAAAAAGAGTATAAGTACTACTTTTATACTAATTTAGTATTACTATTAATTTACTAGTAGCTTAGTTTTATATATATATAGCTATATACTTCTTACTTTACTTATACTAAGAATATATATAAATTATACTATAATACTTAAAATAAAAAGCTTAGTATAAACCTATTATAATCCTATTACTAACTAATATAAGTATTAGAGAATCTTATTATAAGTATATTATAGCTAAAAAGCTATATTATAAGGTAAGTTAAGTCTAAGCTAATACTATTATAATAGCTTATTAGTATATAGCTATATAATTTATTTACTTACTAAAATAAAGTAAAAAGTATTCTTAATTACTAAAATTATAAAGCTATAGAAAAGGATATTAATATAAGTATAATATAAAATTAAGTTAGTATTAATATAGTGCTAATTTAAAGTAAAAAACTATATATAATACTACTTAAAAAGTAGTAAAGTATAGAATTAATAAAACCCCTAGTATAATTAAAAAAGTAAGTATATTATTATAAGTTTATAATAATAGTAATATAAAGATATTAGCTATTTAAACTAAGATACTATTATAGCTTATATATATTATAAATACCTTAGAGAAAAATAACTATATTCTATAGGTTATTTATAGTATTACTATAGTATTAATATAGAATACTAGTAGTAGTATAAGTTATAAGTAATAAAAGGTAGAGAAACTTAATAATAATAATATTAATAAAGAGGCAGAGGCTAAGTTAAAGGAGGTAGAGTAAATAGTAGGGTAGTAGCGGTATTGCTACAGCCGCAACCTAGGGCCACGGGTCTATAGTTTTGTTTCTGCTATAATAGTTTACCCTATAGTATACTATACTATAAATTAGAGAATTTAAAAGCTTTTCTTTTTATAAAAAATAAAAGAAAATTATAGAAAATTCCTATATTTTATAATATAGTAAGAAATTACTTTTTTACTATAAAGACTTATAAACTATATACTTTATAAGTAAATTTACTAAATTTCTTAATTTATTAGTATTTTATTTACTATAAATTAGCTATAATAAATACCTAATAATAATAAGGCTAGAGTGCTATATAGAACTTAAAGTTAACCTAGGCTAATTATATAATCTAATAAATTACTAGCTAAAATAATATAATTAATACTATTATATAGTAGCTATAAGCTCTTACTACTACTATAAATTTATAAAAATTAGCCCTAGAGCTAGCTAAGGAGTAAATTCTAAAGCCTATTATAGTAAGTAATTAACTTACTTTAAAGGGCTTTCTCTTATTAAATTCTTTTAATACTTTTACTATTAAAGATTTTAATAAAAAAGCCTATAGCTTTTTAAAAGCTATTAAGTTAAAGAGGCTAGAGAACTTTAATTAATAAAAATAAGCTTTATTTATTTAATTTAGAGCCCTAGAAATGCTTTAATTCCTAGAAAATCCTAAAATTAGTAATAGTTTTAGTAATTTAAATTAAGCTATAATTCTTATATTATTAAGAGATAGCTATATAAAAGGCCTCTAAAATGCTATAATTTAGTAAAGAAATCCCTTAAAAGCTTATACTTTACTTATAAAGTAATATTCTTAAAGTGCTAAAATATAAAGAAGCTTTTTATACTCTTAGTTCTATACCTTAAATTTCTAAAATTATAAAAGTACCCTAAAGGCTTTTAATATAGTATTTAATAATTTACTTACTAAACTAGCTATTTCTAATATTTTAATAGTAAAGATTAACTAAATAAATTAGTATTTATAAGTACTAAAGTTAACTTTTTCTTAGTAAGCTAAAAGATAATATTTTTCTATAAGAACTAATAAGGCCTTAGAGGCTCTTATAAAGGTATTAAATTTATAATTCTTTATAGTAAATTTATTAAAAAAATAAAGAAATAAGAGTTTTATAGTAATAAAAGCTTTAAATTATAAAGCTATTATTATTAAAAATTTAGTAAATAAGAATTCTAAAGAAAATAAGAATTTCTATTTTAAAAAAAATAAAAAGAATAATTCTAAAGAAAATAAAAATAATTCTAATTTTTTTAAGCTTAATTTTTATAAAAAAAAAGTAAGCCTTAGGAAAAAAAATTACTTAAAAAGGAAGATAAGTTCTAAAAGAGAGCTTTTATATTAGGAAATTTTAATTTAGCTAATAATATTATAGAACCTTATAATAGTAACCCTAGTACTAATAAAAATAAGAATTCTTTTAATTCTAGTACTAAATCTAAGCCTAAAAATAGAATATCTTTTAAGGCCTTTAATTCTAGCTATAAAGTTATAAAAAATACCTTACTTTATAATATAGGTTTTATTATATATTTAGTAAACTTTAAGGATAATTTTATAAGCTATATACCTTATAAAAAAGGAAAATCTAAACCTATCTTTATTAGTAGGGGATTTATATACCCTAAAGGCTATAGAAATATTAGATTTCTAGTTTTATATTAATAAAATCTAAATAAATATAGGCCTTTTACTCTAAAAAATACTTTATATTTTCTAGAGCTTAATATAAATATAATTAATAGCTTAAAGCACTATATTTCTAGGGATTATATTAATAAAAATACTTTATTTCTAGCTAATAAGTTCTATATTACTCTTTTAAATATAAGAAAAAATAGCTTTCTTTTAAAAGTAAAAAAGTAAAAAACCCCTAAATTATACTAAAATTAAATTAATAATAGTTACTATTTTTTAGGCTATTTTAGCTACTAAATATAGAGTAGATTTTCTTATTTTATAAAGATATAGCTTCTTTTATAAAAGCTAATTTAAGCTAGTAAAGTAAAAGAAATTATAGAGAGTTTTAGTAACTTTAAAAGCCTAAAATCTAATTTAGCCCTTTTTTCTCTAATACTAATAGCCTTTAGCTAGGTACCTTTTATAGCTAAAAAGCCTACTAAAATTAGTAGTAATTTAGCTAATTATAGGCTATTAAATACTAAAAAACTTATTATAAAAGCTTTAAATAACTTAGCTACTAAATAAGCTACTAAAAAATTAATACCTTTTATAAAAAAGGCATTAAAAGCTCCCTAAGAGGCTTATAGTTCTTAAGTAACTTAGTAGGGAGCTAAGAAAAAAAGCCTTATAATTCTATAAAGCTCTAAGCTTATAGGTAATCTTATAAAAGGCCTTAAGCTTTTAAGTAATAAATCTATAGATTTAGGCCTAGAAAAGTACTAAAAGTTACTTAAATTAGCTAGAATTTAGTATATTAAATTAGAGTATATTAAGCTCTCTTTACTTAAAGAGACCTCCTTAATAACTAAAGAAATGCCTAACTTATTTAAGGTTAAAGATAAGGATTTTAACTACTTAATATATAATTAAATAAAGGTAGTTAAAAAACCCTTTAAAAATCTAATTATTATTATTATTATTATTATAATACTCTAAATAGGCTACTAACTAGCCTAATGTCTAGTATCTTAGCTACTTAAACTATATAGAAAAAACCCTAATATAGGGGGGAAAACCTATATACTACTATAGTATTTACACACTAGGGCTACTAAGGCTCTATAGTTAGTATTAATTATAAAAAAAGGTGCGCTACTAGCTAGATATAGCTAGCATTACTAGAGAAGTATAGTAACGTTTTCCTGGGGTATAAGTAAGGATTATCTAGGCCTAAGTAGCTTAGTTAGTTGCTATATTACTATTGCAGAGGCCCTACGGTCCTAACCTAGGGTTAGGCACAAGGTCTAGCTACAGCAACCACTGCAGCAGCTATACAGACTATTAACGGCTGCCCAGTAGTTATATAGAGGGGGGGGGGGGGAGCATTATAAGAAGGTTATCTCCCCTTAGCGAGGACTTCTTTCCTTTCTTCTTCCTTATAACCTTCCTATAAATGTAAGTGTGCCCCTAATTCCCTCCCCGCTGCGTTGCTGCGTTGGCTCCGGTCTAACGGTGCGAAAAATCTAATTATAAACCCCCTTAAAGCTTTAAATAAACTAGAGAGGGATATAGTAAAAATAAGCCCTATACCCTATAATAAATACCCTATATACCTTATTTTAATAAATAAAAAAACTTAATATAAATAGTATTTCTTAATACCTAATAAAGAGGAAAATACTATATTTTTTATAATAAAAGGATTTTTTAGGTTATTAAAATCTAATTTTAGTACTTACTTTAAATATCTTTATTTTAATAAAGATAAATATCTTTATTTTAATAAAGATAAAGAGATTAATTCTTAAAGCTAGAAATAGCTAGCTAAAAAGGGAATAAAATTTACTACTTCTTTTCCTTATATTTATAAGTAAAATAGCTTAGTAAAGCACTCTATCTAAGTTATTCTTAATAAACTATAAGCTACTTTATAATAGTTAGGTTTACCTTTATTTTTATAGAATTTTATTATTTTTATTATTATTTATTTAATTAATTTAACTATAAATTTTACTAAGCTATAAAGCCTAGTATAGTTACTTACCCTTAATCTAGAAAATTAGGTATTAAAGCCTAATTTTAGTACTTTAAAAGCTATTAGCTTATACTATAAAGTCTTAATTTTACTAAAAAAAAAACCTAAAGCTTATAAGCTAGCCCCTAAAATAGTACCTAGAAAACTACTAGCTATACTAGGGTTTAAGACCTTTTTAATATATATTTCTTTTAAAAGACTAGTAATTAAAACTAACTTTATAAAGATTATAGAATTTATAGGCCCTATAAATCTAGGCCTTCTTAGGTATTTTATAGGGAATAAATCTCTAAAAAGAAATAAATTTTCTTATAAAAACCCCCTAAAACTCTTTATAAAAAGTAATTTCTTAAAGAAGAAAAGTAATTAAAATCTATTAAATATTAGTTTTCTTAATATAAATTACCCTATAGCTTATAATTAAATAGTTAATATAAAGACTAGTTAATTTCTAGGTTCTAAGGAGCTAATAATAGCTAAAGAAGCTAATATAAATAGTATAGCTAAAAATTTACTAAAAAAAATTAAGAAAAATCTAGACTTTATAAATATTAATTTAGTAGCTTTAGTAAAAGAAATCTACTATAAAGCTTAGTAAAAAGCTAAAGAAAAACTAGCTAATTACTCTAAACCTAAGACCTAAAAGTAAGTAAATTCTAGTTTAAAAAGAAAATACTAAATTAAGGCTATTTTTAGTAAATTTAAGTAACTTTTAAAGGTAAATACTTTTAAATTTCTAAATATAAATACTATATTTAAAGGCTATAAAGTACTTAGAAATAGGCTTATATTAAAGCTTAAAAAGAATAAAGAAAATAATTCTTTAAAATATAAAGCCTAGCTAATAACTAAGGGATTTATATAAATAAAAGGCTTAAATTATATAAATACCTTTACTACTATTAGTATTTTACTTAGTTAATAAATTTTACTTAAAATAGCTATAGAGAAAAATTTAGAAATAAAGTAAGTAAACTTTATAAATACTTTTTTTAATAGTATACTAAAAGAGCTTATTTATATATAAATTCCTAAGGGATTTATAGAATTTATAGAGTAAAATCTATAGCTAAATAATTTAGCTAAAAATATAGTTATAAAGCTTTTAAAAATTAGGTAATAATTCTATTAAAGTTACTTTATAGCCTAAAATAAAGCTTTAAAGAGTAGTAATAAACCTTAATAGCTATATTAAAAAATCTTAGATTTTCCCCCCTAATCTTTAACCTAGCTATATTTTAAAATCTAGCTATAAAGACTTTTATTATAACTTATATTAATAACTATTTACTAATAAAAAAAGATTTAGTATATATAAATAAACTAAAATAAGATTTATATAAAGCTTACTCTATAAAAAATAGGGGCTTTATAGAATTTTTTCTAGGGGTTTAAATTATAATGGATTAAAAGAATCTAATTTTTAAAATATATTAAAACCAATATATTTAAGAGGTATTATCTTAGTTTAAGCTAAATAATTACAAATTTATTAGAATTTCTATATAGCCTAGATACCTAAAAATATAGCTTATTAAGAAATTAGAAGCTAAGTAAATTAAGGAATATTAGAGTATTATTAGCACTATAATATACTTAATATTACTTACTAAACCTAATATTGCTTTTATACTATAGTAGCTATTAATAGTACTTATAAGCCTATATTTAGAGCACCTAAATACTGCTAAAAACCTACTAAAATACCTATTAAGTATATAAAATTTAGCTATTTATTATAAGGAAAATCCTAATAATAATACTAAGAAAATTACTACTAGCTCTAGCTTAGTTAAATTCTATAATAATAATTTTATAGGTAATAAAGCCTTTTTAAAATCTATCTATACTTATTTCTTCAAGCTAGCTAAAGGCCCTATAAGCTAGAAATTAAAGAAAGCTAGCACTATAGCTTTATTAACTATAAAAGCTAAGTCTAATATAATTTATAAGACTTTTAGAGAGCTATAGTAGCTTTAGGGGATATTTAAGGAGCTAAAATACCCTATAAAACCCCCTATATAAATATTTTATAATAACTAGGGTGCTATAAAGATAGCCTATAATCTAGCACTTTATAGCTATACTAAGCACACCCTTCTTAAATTCTACTATAATTAATAATAAGTCTTAGCTAAACTAGCTAAAATAGCTTACTTAAATACTAAGAAGATACTAGCTAATAGGCTAACTAAGCCCCTATCTAGCCCCCTATATATAACCTTCCTAGATCTTATAAGCCTAAAACCCCTATAAATTTACTTATAAAATTAGCCTAGCTAATAGCTAAAAATAATAAAAATAATTTAAAATTAAAAATAATTACTAAAATAAGAAAAAATATACTCTTTATATTTAATAAGCAATTAGTAACTAGATTACTATACTTTACTATAGTAAATATAATCTTTTTAAAGCCCTAAAGTAGGGCTTTTTAAATTTATTATCTATATTTATTTACGAATTTTCCTAGACTTTATACTAATTTTTCTTTCTTTTAATTCGCCCTTTTCTTTAACCTTTTATAATTACTAGCTATAATATTTCTTTAAAGAGAATATTAAAAATAATAGCATTTTTAGGGGTCTTTTCTAATTATTAGTGCCCTATTATAGGCCCCTAATATAGGGCCTTATAGGGGAAGTTAGCCTAAGGTAACTTAGTTATATTATATATATATATATACTACTAACTTCTTAGTCTATAATTAGTTAGTAAATTTAATAGCTATAAGAATACACTTTTCTTAGATTATTTAATTAAATAACCCTTATTCTAGTATATATAATAGCTATTAGCCTAACTTAATAGCTATATATAATAACTTTTATAAAATTAAATTCTAACTATATTTTTAAGTATAACTAAAAAAGTTATATACTATAGAATTAGAAAGTAAATATAAGGAAAAAAGGCTACTTATATTAGCTAACCTAGCTACCTTATAACTAGCTTTAAGGCTAATTTATAGAATAACTAGGGATTTATAAAAAGTCTTATAACTAGATTCTTAGTTACTAAAATTAGGGCTTTTAAATAGTATATTTAGATTATTTTTAATTTTTTAGGTAGTATATAGTATTTTAGAAAAGGAACTAGAAAATATATATATTAGTACCTTATTTTTATAGCTATAAGTCTATTTTTTTATTTTTCTATATAAATAAATTATATAGAAAATAAAAAGTAGCTTATAAGCCCTCTTTTATAACTTAAATTTACTAATAAAGTTAGTAAGTATATAAGAGAAGGAAGAAAATTCCCCCTTATAAGTGCCCTAACTATAATAAACTATTAGAATAGCTTATAGCTATTTATAGCTATAAACTAGTACTAAATATTATATTTTTACTATTTTATTATAAAATTTAAAGTATGTTTTCTATACTATAAGTTATATAAAAGCTTTTATCTAGATTTATAGCTAGTAAGTAACTATAGCTACTGTGTATATATCTTAGTAAAGCTAAGCATAGGGCGTATAGAAATAATAGTGGACCTGCTGCTTCTAAGCCCACTATCCTTAGAAGCAGACCGCTATTTATAATCCCTAATTTCTAATAAAAACTAATACATTAAATTTTACTATTTTAAGTATTTTATTATAGCTTAATTTAAAAGAAAAATATTACCTTATTACTTTTTAGTTAAGGAAATTATAACCTATAGAAGCAATTAAGATTAAAGAATTTAAAAAAAACTTTTTATAAATTTGCCTACACCACTATAGCAACGTAGAATTAACTTAGAATTACTTAAAAGTTATAGAAAAATAATTATTATATTTATTTACTCTATACTCTAATAGTATATTATAGCTAGAGTATAGGTATAGTAAGTATAATAATACTAATAAATATTAATACTAATAAGTATAGCCTTATATAAAGTATATACTACTTTCTTATTAGCTAAAAAGGCTTTATAATAAGTAATTATATTAAATTTATACTATATATAGTATATAATAAAGTTCTAAATTACTTATAAACTAAATATAATAAATTAGCTAAACTAATTTTAAATACTATATTAAAGAAAGTTGTTACGGTCCAGATTAGCTGTGCACAACGCCTAATCCGTTGTGCCACAAAAGGTCTGTCGCGGCCATCAGTTGATGACTGCGACGTTATAGGCCCTTATAAGGCATTCCAGCACGTAACAAAAGTATAGTAAATTATTTTTTATATAAATAATATAGCTAAAATATATAGCTAATATAATGCTTTAGTCCTTTTACTTTCCCTTTTACCTTTTTTTTAACTATTATTTAATAAACTAATTATTATAAAAAATCTTAAAGAAATAATTAAGTATATTATTAAAAAAGTACTTTTTATTAGTAATAGCTTAGTACTAAGCTAGGCTACTATTATAGCTAAGGGAACTATCCTAATAACTCTTATTTTTAGCTATATTATTATTATAATAATACTACTTAAAGTTTATTATAAAATTATAATTAAAGATAATATTATTATAAAAGTAACTTAAAGCTACTTCTTTAAGAAAATTATTAATATTATTAACTAAGCTATAAAATTTAATATTATTATAGCTATAAAGTACCTTTATAGTAGTAATATTATAATTATCTTTAAAGATAAAGCTAAACTTTATACTAAAGATATTACTTAAATTTAAGCTACCTTTAAGCTAAAAGTAATACTAAATTACTATATCTTTAGTATTATTATTAAGGGCTTTTTTATTTACTATATATAAAACTAAGCTATTAAAGCTATTCTTTAAAATATTATTATAGCTAATAGTACTAGCTTTATAAAGGTTATAGTATAGAAGCCTTATAATACCTTTACTTAGGTATCTCTAATTATTAGTATTAATAGAGTTAATATAGCTAATAAGCTATACTATATTAGTATTATTTATAAAGCTAAGATATTTAAAGCTAAGCTTTATAATAATACCCTTTACCTTTATTAGTACTATAAATACTTTAAGTTTAGCTATATAGCTATATATTATAATATAATACTATACTATAGTTATTATATAGCTAAATATTATAAGAATAAGAAATTCTTATATTTAGCCCTTATAGGCTTAGTATAGAAATACTATATTAACTACTTAGAGTTATACTTAGCTTAGTTAAGAAGCTATAGTATAGCTAATAACTAATAGAATTATATAAAAGCTATATACTTAGGCTAGCTTTAGGTATTTACTACCTCTTTTTTTTTAAAATAAATAAATAATATAAAGTAAGTAATTATAGCTATAATTATAAATATAAAGCTAGTAATATATTATTTAAAAAAGCTTTATTATAAAAGTATATTAGCTACCCTTAAAACTAACTCCTAAACTCTAAATTAAAATCTATATAATATTTTTATAAAGCTATAAAAATATACCTTAATTATTATATTACTCTTACTTTAAAATTAAATATATTAAGCCTAACTTAATAAACTATTTAATATATATAATTAAGATTATATACTAAAATATATAGTAAAAAACCTATTTTATATATATAGCACTAAAATCCTAGCCTAAAACTAATATAATAGTAATTTAAAAGCCTAGCCTTTTTAAAGGCTAGCCTTTTAACTCTAGTTTTAGTAAATTTTAACTTATAATATAAGGTAGCTATATAGCTATATATATTAACTATTAATATAGACTTATATTATAGTTAACTTAGTTTAGCACTAACTAGTATATAGTAAGTATTATTAGATTTAAAGTATACTTTATTTACTTTTTTTTATATAAACCTAACTAAATAATACCTTTTATTAAGTTTATAGTAGTATTAATATAGAAAAATCATGTTTTTATTAGAGACTTTAATTAGTATTATTTACTATAAAATTAGTATAAATATACCTTAGTAGGAAGTAATTTATTACTTATAATAATAAAGTAATAATAGCTTAGTATTATTACTTTTTAAGGTAAAGTTACTTAGTATTTATAAAGCTAAAGAAGTAGTATAATTAACTATATATAAATAACTATAAATATACTTATTAAGTTTTTAAGTAGCTTTTTTATTATAAAGTTAGACTATATACTATAGCTAATTTATATTAGCTTTAGTAAGTGCCTTAGGCTTAACTATATAACCTACTTTAATTAGTTATTTATAAAGAATTACTTTATTATTACTAAAGCTATAAACTAATTCTAACTAAATATTACTTATATTCTTTTAAGTACTTTAAGTAAAATTAAGAATTATATAGTATAGCTTATAAATAAAATTTATATTATTATAAAGCTTATAATACTAAGGTAGCTTAGAGATAGCTTTAAGTAAAATCTATAGTAAAATTAATATATAAAAAAAGTAGTTTTTAAAGTAAAAAAAGTATAGTACTAATAATAAGTATTTTATATAAATAAAAATTAGTATACTACTATTAAGGTAAGAAAACCTAAGCCTAAGTTATTTATAATAAATACTAAAGTATATAGTAAGCTACTCTTAATACTATTATAACTAAATATAATAATTTTTAAAAACTTAAGCACTAAGCTTAGCTTTATAGTAAATTACTACTAAAATAGTAGTATATTCTATTTTTTTTAAAAGAAAAAGGCCCTATTATAACTATAAGCTATAGCTATATTAATAAAATAGCTATCTTAATAAAATACTTCTTTTTATTATTTTAAGCCTAAACTAATAATATTCTAAATAATATCTCTTACTAGCTTAATACTATAGTATTTTTATTAGAAAACTATTTTAATATTAATAAAATCTAAAGCATTATTAAGGGTCTCTTTAGCTAAAAGGTATTAAGCCTTAATAAACTTCTTATTAAATTCCTTAAAGTTTATAATAAACCCTTAGCTAATACCTTTACCTACCTTTTTAATATATACTGTAATGGATTCGAGCTAGTAGCTCGGTCCCTAAGAGGGGGCTGCGCCGGGCTACGACGGGCCCAGGGCGGGCGAGTTACGGACGCGGCTTATATAATATAAGGACCTAGGTTATGCCCTAAGCATATAACCTATAGATATATATATAGAGTATAGTATAGTATAGGTAGGGGAAGGATTCTTTTCCTTTCTCCTTATAGTAATTAATAACTCTATTGTCGTTAGAAAGCAGTAGCTTTCTAGGCTAGACTATAATATATACTACTATATTAATTATTACTTAAGCTTATTTTAGTAAGCTAAGGTAGTTATTCTTTATAAACTAAGTAAAACCCTAAAAAAATAATAATATATAGAAGTATAGTAGCTTATTTTTTTTTTAATATAATTAAAAAAGTACTTAAAGTAATAGTAATAATATAGCTTATTAGTATAGCTAAAGAGAGAAATATATTATTAAATATATAAATAAATAACTAAGTAAATTATTTTATTAAAACTATACTTAATATACTTATAGAGGCTATATATATAGTATAGCACTATAATAGTATTACTTTATTACTTTAGCTAAATATATTAGCTATTTTTAATATAGTTTACTACTAATAACTTACTTATATTTTACTTAAAGCTAGTATACTTATTTAAATAATAGTATAAACCTATACCTTTACTATTAATTATATAGTATACCTTTTTTTTAATAATTAAATAATAAAGGCCTTACTTATTATTATAGAGGTTCTATAGGGGTTACTTATATTCCTTATTTTTTTTTATATATTATACTACTATATAAAAAGCTTATTATAGTATACTTTATACTTATTTTTAAATTCTTTAATAATACTAATATACTTATATATAGCTATATAATAAAAAAGATATAGTAATAACTTAAAATAGTATAGGGTATTTACTAAGAATAGTTTTAGAAGTTAGGTCTTAAGTTTTATCTTTAAAAAAGTAAGCTAATATACTTTATAAAATAGTATATAGTTATTATAACCTTAGTTTAACTTAGCACTACTATAATATAGCTAGTTTAGTTTATATACTTCTTTAGGGTTTAGATATATTATAAGCTATATTAATAAGTATATTAAAAGTAAGTTAAATTAAAGCTAAAATAATAGTGCCTTACCCTTATAGTATTAGTAGTATTAATATAAACTTACTTTTTTTAAAACTCTAAGCTTTTTTATATATAGGTTATTTAAACTATTATTATATATAGTATAGAATTATATTATATTTTTATAGCCCTTAAAGGGTAAGTATATAGTATTACTAAGGTATTTATTATAGAATAATTAAAGAGTCTTTATATTATTACTAATACCTTTAAGGCTATATTATAAACCCTATTTAAAACTAAAGTAGCTATAGCCCTTATTAATTTATATTTTAATTTTTATTTACTTACTTTTTATAAAAGAATTAAGTTAAATAAAATAATAAAGAGAATTTATAATACTTATATAGTAATAGTAGCTTACCTTTATTAGTGCCTATATAGCTATTATAAATACCTACCTTAATATAATAACTACTTTAACTATATATTATTTCTAAACTAACTTCCTAAATCTTTAAATAAATAATTATTTATATAAGCCCTAGCTTTAAAATAAAAAAATAAATAATATAGAAATAAAACTAAAGTATATATATACTATAACTATTATAATTATATAGTAGCTAAATATAAACTAAGTTTTACTACTATAGCTAAGATTATTAAACTCTATATAGGCTTAAGTAAGTATAAGTTCTTTACTTTTACTTAGTTAAATACTAAGTATATTAGCCTAAATTCCTATCTTTATAACTATAATATCCCTAAAGTAAACTTACTATAGTATTAGTACTAAGCTAATAATAAAGACTATTATTATATTATTTTTAAATATAAAAAGTATAACTATCTTTATTTTATTATAATAAGCTTATTTTTACTTTAAAACTACTATAATATCTATATAGTGCTTAATTCTAAATAATCTATAGTAACCTTTATAAAGTAGTTCCTTAAAACTAGTTATTTTTAGTAGTTTTTACTAGCTTATATATTAAAAACTAAATAAATAAAGAATATTATAGAAATAATTATATAAAGTATAAGAATAGTAGCTATACTAATACTAGTATAAGGTTATAGTAATTATATAAATAATAATTAAGTACTAAAAGTAATTAATTTATTATAGTAAAAATAAAACTATAAACCTATAGCCTTATATTATAATTATAATAATACTACTACTACCCTACTATTTACTTTACTTTCTTTAACTTAGCCCTTATTCTTTTATTATTATTATTATTATTAAGTTTTTTTACTCTTTATTACTTATAATTTATACTACTACTAGTATTTTATATTAATACTATAGTAATACTATAGGTAACCTATAGAATATAGTTATTTTTCTTTAAGGTATTTATAATATATATAAGCTATAATAATATCTTAGTTTAAATAGCTAATATTTTTATATTATTATTACTATAAACTTATAATAATATATTTACTTTTTTAATTATATTAGGGGTTTTATTATTTACTATTTTCTAAGTAGTATTATATATAGTTTCTTACTCTAAATTAGCACTATATTAATACTAACTTAGTTCTATATTATACTTATACTAATATCCTTCTCTATAGCTTTATAATTCTAATAATTAAAAATACTTTTTATTTTATTTTAGTAAGTAAATAAATTATATAGCTATATATTAATAAGCTACTATAATAGCACTAGTATAGACTTTACTTACCTTATAATATAGCTTTTTAACTATAGTATACTTATAGTAAAATCCCTTAATACCTATATTAGTTAGTAGTAGAATTATAGTAAGTCTATACTAAGCTTCTTACCTTAAGTATTATAGTATAATTTATATATATTCTTAGTATAGGTAAAGTAAAAAGTATATAGGTAGGTATATATAAAACTAAGCTACTAATAGATTAATAGTAGCACTAAATTAGTATAAAAGTAGTATTTATACTTTTTTTATTAGCTTAAGATTTATTTATTTTTTATAGTAATTTTTATAGTATTTTAATTTTTCTTATTTATTCTTTAGTATATTATTAAACTAAAGCTAATATAGTAATATAGTAAAGAGAGAATTAAGGGTATACTTATATTTATAAAAAAGTTATAAAAAAAAAGAAAAAAAAGAGGTTTTTACTAAAAGAAAATAACCTTTTTATAATACTCTTTCCCCCCCCCTCCCTCTTTATATAACTACTAAGTAGCTATTAATAGTCTATATAGCTACTATAGTAATTACTATAGCTAGACATTATAACTAGCCCTTAGTTAGAACTATAAGGCCTTTATAATAATAATATAGTAACTAACTAAGCTACTTAGGCCTAAATAATTCTTACTTATACTCTAAAAAAATATTACTATACTTCTCTAGTAATACTAGCTATATCTAGCTAGTAGTATACCTTTTCTTATAATAAATACTAACTATAGGGCCTTAGTAGCTCTAATATATAAATATTATAGTAGTATATAAGTTTTCCCCCCTATACTAGGGTTTTTTCTATATAGTTTAAGTAGCTAAGGTACTAGACATTAGGCTAGTTAGTAGCCTATCTCAAGTACTATAATAATAATAATAATAACCTACAGAAGTATAATATAGTATATTAAACTAAGAAATATTAGTAATTATTAAATTATTTTAATATTAAAGATATTATATTAAAGGTACTCTAAATAAAATTAAAGTCTTATTAGATTATCTAAACCTATAGTTATTTATAAAAATACCTAAATTAAATAAATATTAGTTATATTAGTATATATTTCTTACTTTATATAACTTTATAATTAAGCATTAAAAGAGTATATTAAATTTAATAAATATACTATTAAAATAACCTAATTACTATATAAAAGAAGAAGAAAATTAAAATAATTTTATTTAAAAGCTTTAAAAAAAGATTACCTAAGTTAATATAACTATATATAGTAAAAGACTAAATAAAGACTTAAAATGCCTAAAAAAGTAGGGAAGAATCTTTATTAAAAAAGGTTTAGTAAAGAAGTTAAGCTTATTACTTACTTCTAACTAAATTAAAGTTAAAATAATAAAAAAAATAGAAACCTATATTATTAAAATAGTAGAAAATTACTATTAAAAATAGTTTTAGTTATATAAGAGATAAATATATAAACCTAAGAAAAAATAAAAAATCTTTATAGTTACTAAAAATAAAATTAGTTACTAAATTAATAAAGTATTTTAAAATATTAGAAATAGATATTTATATTTAATTTAGAAGTTCTAAAAGATCTTATTTTCTAAATCTATTATAATAATTTATTAGCTAAATATTTTAGTATAAAATAAACTTCTAAACTTATAAAAAGAAAGTTTTATTAGCTAAAGATTAATATTAAAGTTAAAAAATATATTTAATTATATATAATTTACTAAAGAATAATAGTATTATAATATAAGCTATATAAAAAGCTTTAAAACCTTTTAAGGCTAAAAAGACTATAAATAGAAATTTCTATAGATTTTATTATAGGTTTCCTTTAAACTATATAAAAAAAAGACCTTATAAATATAATTTTAGTTATAGTTAATTAATATATAAAGTATATAGTATTCTTACTAGTATTATATATAATTACTATAGCTAACTTTATAGAATTATTCTATAAGAAAATAAAGTTAATATTTAGCATACTAATAGGTATAGTTTTTAATTAAGAAATACTATTTACTAATAATTTTTAGTTAAATCTTTACTTTATATTTAAAGTTAAGTATTAATTATTTACTACTTTTTACCCTTAAATAGATAGGTAAATAGAGTAAGTAAACTAAATATTAGAATATTATTTATATATCTTTTATTACAGTCTGCCTTACAGGGGAACCCACCCCTTAAGGGAGGGTTCCCTCTCCTAATAGTTTAGAAGAAGCATTTTTAACCTAATATACACTTAACTACCTAACTATAACTTAAGTATTATTCCTCTTTATAACCTTATAAAGCATTATACTTATTATATAAGTACTAACCTTTTATATATATTTTTTAGTATATAATAAGTAGTAGTAATTACTATTTCTTTTATATACCTATTTACTATATAAGAATTAATAATAAAGACTACTAACCTTATATTAATAACTAGAGATAACTAGTAACTTATATTTATTAGTCTAAACTCTTTAATTACTAGCTTTATTATAGAAAACTAAATATATTAAATTTACTATTTCTAGGCTTTTTACTAAGACTTCTCTAACTTTTAAAATAAAAAGAGACCTTTTTTATTATAAAAGAATATTAAGAACCTTTAGACTCTTACTAAATATTAATATATTAATAGTAATCTCTAGATTTACTTAAAGCTACTTATTATTAAAAGACTTATTTATTAAAACCCTATAGATTTTACTATAGTTAATACTAAGTAAAAAATAATAAAAGGTATTCTTTTTAAAGCTAAAAAAAAATGCCTTTTTAAAAGAGTAAACCTAGCACTAAAACCTAATATAATAATACTAGAAAATAGCTTAATACCTTTAGAAAATACTATTATAATAGGTACTTTTAACTTTTTAATAAAAGATATATTTATAAAGGAATTATTAAGTATAGAAATTAAAGAATTACTAAAGACCTTAAATATCTCTTTTTAAGTTAAGGCTTATAATACCTTCTTATAAAAAGAAGACTATATTAATATAAGCTCCTACTAGAAAATAGTTCTAAATATAAAAATCTACCTTTATATAACTTTTAGTATACTAAGTGCCCCTTTTAGTATACCTCTAAACCCTAAAGAAATTAACTAAAATAAAGTAATACTCTCTTTTTTATATACTTAGAAGAAATATATTTTTTATTTATAAGATATAAAAGCTTAAGAGAAATAATGTAAACCTAATATATATAATAATTTTAAATGCTTTTTAGTAAATATATATAATTAATAGGAGATTATTTTTAATAAAATTTACTATAGTAATACTAAGGAAATTAATAAAGTAATTACTTAAGTTACTATTACTTTTAAATTCTTTAAGCTAGTAAAATTATAATATATAGCTATAAAGCTAACTTAGTAATAGCTACTCTCTTTTAGGTAGGCTTTTACCTTAAATATATAGTGCTTAGTAGCTTTTTTTAGTATTTTAAACTTATATAGCTACCTAATCTATTTTATTACCTTTTATACTTAACTTAGAGAGTACTTAGTAGCTAGTAATTATTATTAGAATTCTAGTAATACCTAGCTTTATAGTAAATAGCTATACTAAAGAAAAATAGTATATATATTAATATAACTACCTATACTAATAAAATAATATATAAAAGAGGAGTTTTTTTATAAAGAACTAACTATTAAAGCGCTAGCCTTTACTAACCTTTAAGTTAAACCCTTTTAAAAGCTAGGTAATATTAGGTACTTTAACCCTAAGACTAATTTAAATAAGGTTAATAGTAAAGCTATTAAGTATAAAGGTAAATTTATTGTCTTTATTAATATAAACCTATAAACCTAAGCTATTAAAAACTATTATAGTTATACTAGCCCCTTTTAATAAGAGTAAATTAAGTATTAAGTATAGTATTTCTTTAGAGGGATAGCTTATACTTAATACTAATAATACCTTAATAATAAAGAAAGGTTTAAGATTTTTTATAACTTTAAAATAGTATTTAGTGCTATTAAGAAAGAATTTAGTATTAAGATTTAAAATATTATTATATAGCTTAACTAGGCTAAGTTTACTAAGGATAATATTTTATTTAAAATATCCCTTTAAGAATTTACTATAAAGGTTTTCTTTTATATAAGAGCTAATAAAGAATTTATTAATCTTTAGCTTTTTACTTACCTTTACTATAAGCTTTATATAAAGCTTTACTAAATCTATTTATAACTACTAAATTCTAACTACTAAAATATATATATTAACCTAATAAAGGGTAAAAGGTAAGACCTTTAAAACTTTATTTTTAGTAATAAATCCTACTATAAAGCTAAGAAAAGTAAGGTATTTATATTAATAAACCTCCTTATAAAGGACTTAAACTTAGACTTAGGCTTTAATAAAGCCCCTTACTTAAGAGTAAATACTTACTAAAATAAACTACCTTACTATAATAACTATTATAATAGTAGCTAGAGCCTAAGTTATTACTATTAAATAAGTTAATAATAGCACTTATATAGTTATAAGTGCTATTATAACTTTAGTAATAAATATAACTATAGGTACTAGTAACTATAAAGGTATTTTTATTCTTTTTAACTTAATTATAGTTAATTATATAAAGGCTATAAAGAAGCTCTATAATAGTTCCTTAATAAGGCTAGTAGTAGTATATTATTACTAAGCTTAAATATTAAAAAAGTAACTACTTTAAAGTAATATAAAGAGAATAACTATTACTACTAAGGCTCTTTTTAATATAAATAGTATAACTATAGAGGCTATAAACCCTACTTCTATAGAAAATAAGCCTTTAAAAATAGTAATAATATAAATTATATTACTATAATAAAAGATTTTAATACTAAAATAAAAGAATTCTACCTTTAAGCCTTAAAATATTATATAATTAAAAATAGTATTATTATAAGTAAATTAAAGAAGAAAAAGTCTAACTTTATAAATACTTTTTATATTAAACTCTTCCCTATACCTTACTATAGAAGGATTATAGCTTTAAAGGGACTTATAAATAATTAGGTTATTAAAGCTATAGTCTAACCTTATTAAATTAAAATTATTAAAAAGTAAAAAGTAATTACTTATTTTAAAATAAACCTTTATTTTAATAATTAAAGTAAGAATTATAAGATCTACCTTAATATAGGAATTTTATTAATTTTTATTAATAAGGAGTAGCTTTTAAAGAATAGGTATAATATTTAATAAAGAATCTAAAAGCCTAAACCTATAAATAAAGTAAACTTCTCTTTTTATATTATAAAAATAATAACTTTTAATTTTTATATTAAAGGTAAAGCCTAAGGTAAAATAGTATTTAATTATTTTACTATTATTATAAATATAATAAAGAAGCTTATACTAAAATTACTAATTAGTATAGATTTTATATATAACTATAGCATTAAAATTAACTTTATTAATTTAAAGGTTATTTTCTAATCTATATATAATATAATAGTTTTAGGCTATATTTTCTCTTCCTTAAATATAGTCCTAATTAGAAAGGTTACTATATCCTACTATATTATTATTTTACTATATTATATAAAAAATATACTAGTATACTAAAAGGACTATAGGGTAAGTAAAGGTATAAGTATTTATTACTTTATCTTAAAGAACTACTAGATCTTTAATAGTATTATAAATAGTAACTAGGCTAAGTGCTTATTAATATATAACTTTACTAACTACCTAATCTAAATTAAGTATAGTTAAAGGCTAGGTAATCTCTAAGGGTTAAGCTTTATAAACTATAAAAATACTATAAATAATATTAAGAATCTCTTTACTTTTTATAAATATAATATTAATATCCCTAAAGGAGTTAAAGAATTAGTTACCTTAAAAAATATCTTTTTTTTAATAGTTAAAAAGAATAATAATAACTTTACTAAAAACTTTAATTCTAAAGTAGTTAATAATAGTATCCCTTTTTATAGTATTATATACTTAAATAATATACTATTTATTATAAATACTTTTAGTATTAAAATTATAAATCTTAACTTAGTAGCTATAGTAAAGCTTATTAAACTTATAAATAAGTATAATATTTACTATAATAAAGGCATAGTACCTATACTAAAAGAGGAGTAAATATATATTAATTTTATTAATAGCTAGTAAAACTAACTTAAATCCTTATAAGTATACTATTTTAAAAGAAAGGACTTTAAAAAGTTTTATAAAATATTTAATAAAAAGTATAAAATAAGTAAGGTATTCTACCTTAAGGTAGGAGAAAAGGCTCTATATTTATGCCTTAGTTTTTTTATATAGTATAATATTAAGAAGGAATATAAAAATAAGGCTATAATTAATATAAAACTTATAAATAATATTACTATTCTAAATATATACCTACTATCTAACTAAAGTAATATTATAAAGAATACTTATAAAAAATATTAAATTATCCTTTTAAATATATTAGGTTTCTTTAATTAGCTACCTATATAGTAAGAATATTATAATAAAATAGTAATTATCTCTAAGAAAGGTATTAAGGTATTCTATATAGTAATCTAGAGATATAAGAATTTACTAGTATATACCTAGCAATTTATAAATAAGTAGTTCTAAGAATACTAAGCCTTTATATAGATATATATTAATAATATTACTATTTTCTTTAATACTATTAAGGATTATCTAAAATACCTTAAAATTATATTTAGAATTCTTAGGAAATACTACTTATATATTATAGTAAAGAAGTTATTTATTAGCTATTTCTTTATTTAACTCTTAGGTTTTATTATTAATATAAAGAGTATTATTAATACTAGTAACTATATAAAGGCTTTTAAGAACCTTTAAATGCTTACTATACTCTTAAACCTTAAAACCTTTATTAGTATAGCTAGTTTTCTCTATATAAAGGTTCTCTAGTTTAATATTTATATTAAACCCTTATAAAATAAAAAAACTAGTATTTTTTATAATCTTTATAAAAAAAATAAGCTTCTAATTAGGTTATTTAAATAAGTATAAAAGTATACTACTTAATAAATAAGTTTTATACTAATAAAGTAAAAAATTATATTTTTTAAAGCTATTTAAGGATTCTTATATATAAAAATCTTACTTTAGCACTATAACTTAGAGAGATCCCTTTTCTTTAAGGTTAATATATATAAGGAGAGATTTAGCCTCTATACCTTCTAATTAGTAACTAAATAAAATAGTATAAGTATTTTAGGTAAGAATATAAGTAGTAATAAGCTTTACTCTATATTATTTCTCTCTTAGCTAACCTTAGCTATTAAGAAGTAATATAGCTTAATAAAGATAAAGGTTACTACTATTATATAGGGAATAAGAAAGCTTTAGAAAATAATATAATTTAACTTATTAGTAGTAAATATTATAATAAATTATTTACTAATAAAGAGTATTATTTAATATACCTTACTTACTATAATAGATTTTAATAAGGCTAACCTAAAGCTAGTAAAGGTTATAAACTACCTTTTATAATTTAAGTTATATATTATCTATATTTTAGAGGTTTTAAATATTATACTTAACGCCCTTTTTTAACTACTAATAAATAGTAGCTATAGAGAAGCTACTAACTATAGTATATATAATAAGCTTAATGCCTATATATACTTTAAAGAAGAATTTATTATTACTATTATTATAAATAATAATCTTAAGAATTCTATTATAATAGGGTATTAGTATAATATAAAGTATAGCTAAATTATTAAGGGAATTATTATATATAGGGCTAACTAATAAAGAGCTAATTAGAACTAACCTTAAATACCCCTATATAAATAAAATCTTAGAAATAATAGACTTCTTTACTACTATAATACTAAAGAACTTTAATAACTCTATATTCTATAAAATTATATTAAAAGCCTTCTTTAGCTAATTTATAATAATATTTATTACTTTAGTATAAAGAAAATAGCTAAAAAGCTTACTACTATTTATTTTCTATAAATAAGTAGTTAAATATACTTCTATATAGTATATTATAGTATTTATTAAGAAAATATAGTTCTTTACTTTAAGCTACTAAGGGAAATAAGGCTACTTTAAACTAAGCTAATACTTTTCTATAGTATTTCCTTAGTTCTATTATAAATATACTAAAGATTAGCTTTATTAATATAATATAAGCAGTAAAAGGATTTAATATATATAACTCTCTATACTTAGTTAACTACCTTTTTAGTAAGAAAATTATCCTTATTTCTAGAAATAAAGAGTACCTTATAGAAACCTAAGTAAAGCTTTTTCTAAGAGAACTATACCTTATTAACTAAGGTTTACTATAAGAGATTATTAGTAATAAAGACTTTAAATTTATCTTTAACCTCTAGACTATATTATTTTATAAACTTAGAGTAAAGTTCCTTATATTTACTATATATTACTTATAAACTAATAAAGTAGCTAAATATAAGAACTAAATAGTAATTATTACTATATAGTATTATATAGCTATAGACCCTAATATCCTATAGCCTATAATATTTCTAGCTTTATAATATTATCTTAATAATATAGTTATAGCTTTTATTAACTAGTTACCTAATAAGCTTATTTTAAGCTATAAACTACTATTAGTTATAGACTTTCTATAAGACCCTAAGGAATTTAGCTTTAAAAAGAATAGTACTAACCTATTAATACTATAAAAACTATACTAAAGGGAAGTAAAATATACTATTATAATAGTAGTAGTACTCTTAAAGATTTAATATAACTCTTATTATAATTTAGTAAATATTAGTATTAAAGATATAGTTTATCTTTAACTCTATTTAGAATATAAGCTTCTAAGTAAACCTAAGAAAAAGTAGTTTTCTTAATAAGCTAAACTATATAAAATACTAAAGTAAATCTTTTTACTCTCTTTTTACCTTAACTTTTTACTTACTTTAAAAGTCTATTTAGTAGTATTTATAGCTTATATTTAGAAGCCTTATTAAAGTAAGAACTTTTTTAAAAGAGTTAAAGTATTACTATTATTAGTAAACTTAATAGGCTTTAATAAGGTAAACTACTAGGAAATTAAGAGAATTTAAAGCTATTATATTAAGTTCTTTTAAAAGAAGGGTAAGAAGCCCTATATAGACTACTTAGTTTATTAAAAAGGTTTCTTTATAAAAGATAATTAGTAAATTCCTAAGAATAAAATATATATTAATACTATAGATATAGTTAATAT
This sequence comes from Claviceps maximensis, assembly GCA_018360255.1. Lineage (NCBI taxonomy): Eukaryota > Fungi > Ascomycota > Sordariomycetes > Hypocreales > Clavicipitaceae > Claviceps > Claviceps maximensis. Next base: position 24,341 of record SRPZ01000298.1, read on the forward strand.
ATACTATACTAGAAATGCTATTAACTAGAAAGAGAAATACTATAAAAAAGACCTTATAGTAACTCCTATTTAAAAACCTATTAGCCTTAGCTAGTTTTATATTTAGCTCTATAAATATATATAGAAAGCTCTTACTAGTAGAAAATATTAAATATTTTTAAATTCCTATATACTTACTTAGGCTTATAGCTAGCTTAGCTACTAAGCCCTACTAAGGCATATATATTTATTATTACTATGCTTTTTTTACCTTTATTTATATTTTTTCCTTCTATATATTTACTTTTTTTTTATATAATAATTTAGTTATTATTAGCTCTTTTTAAGTATCCTACTATAGAATATTATTAGTGCCTAGCTATATAACTACTTTACTATTACTAGAATTATTATTATTAATATTATCTTTATTTTTATTTTCCTTATAGTTACTCTTAATATCTTTCTTTATTTTATATTTATTTTTATTACTCTTATTATTATTATTACTAAAGTACTAGCTATAGTACTTTATAGTAGCCTTAAAGCTTATATACTTAAAGGTAATTTACTTTATTTATAATACTTTTAACTATAATAACTACTATATTAGCTAGGGATAAAGGTAGTAAAAGGTATAGAAGTAAGTATATAGTAATTACCCTAATTTTAACCTAGACTTATAAACTAAGGTACTTATTAGTAGTTTATACTAGCTACTCCCTATAGATTTTCTTATATAATTATAATAAAAACTTACTATAAATTCTATAAAATACTCTAAAATTAATATAGTAAACTCTATAGATATTAATTCTAGTATACTATTTAATGCTTTAAGCACCTTACTTAAAGTAATTAAAGCTTCTCTTTAAATATATAATAAGGCTTAATTATTAAAAAGTACTTAAAATAGTATAGAAGCACTACTACCTTAGCTACCCTTATTTTTAATAGAAACTAATATTCTTTATAATAATAAATTTAATATAAGAAATGCTAATAGCCTTAGAGATATTATTAATAATAATAAAGGACCTTATAGTAGCTTAGTACTAGCTATTACTTTAGTAAAGGCTAATAGCTACCTTTTTAAATACTACTCTTTATAGTATTTTTAATAGTTTAGTAAAGTTAATAATAATAAATATATACTACTTAATAAGGAGAATATACTTACCTTTAATATAGAACCTCTTTTTAATAAGAATTACTTTAAATAATAATATATTAATAAGTAAGGTACTAAGAGAAAAAACTAAATACTTATTAATATACTTTATACTATAAGCATTAAATTCTTTTAAACTAATGCTAGAATTACTAAAGATAGCTTTAAAGTTACTAATAATAACCCTTACTATAATTTATACCTTAAGGTTATAGCTAAATATATTAATATATTTAAAGGTATTAATATATAGAGCTAAAAGGCTACTACTACTACTATAAAAGAAAATAAAGCTTATATTAAAGGCAAATATAAGATTTCTATAATATAGATAGTATATAACTCCCTTTAAATTACTATTTCTATTTATAAAAATAAAAATAGCTATAGAAACTATAATTAGTTATTTTAGCTTTTACCTTAATTTATTATTATTACTAAGTATATATATAATACCTTTAAATATTTAAATAAAACTCTTAGTAGCTTTCTTATAGTTATTAGTAAATCTTACTTTACTTAAATTATTATTTTTAGCTTTAATTATATTACTACTAAACTTATCTCTATCTTTAATAACTAAGTAAAGACCTTAAAATATATTAAGGCTTTAAAAGATATAGTAATATCTTTAAAGTCTAAAGTAGCTACTTAGAATATATATATAAATACTTACTATACTAGTTTAAAAGAACTAATAAATATATATAATATAGTTTAAGGTAAGTAGCTAGTTAGAATTAATATAAGAATTATAAATATAATTAAGTTAGCACTTATTATAAAAGAAGTAAAAAACCTTAATACCTAACTAGCTATACTTAAAAAGAGTAAAGCTAGTATAGTAGCTTTTATTATAACTATTAAATTATTTATAGTAGCCCTTTAAGCTAATATTAAAACCCTTAAAATAACTATAATAACTACTATATATTCCTTACTAAGCTTTTAAAAAGCTATACTATTAGTAATAGTATTAATACTATTCTTTAAGTATAGCTATATAAACTTACTAACTTTAATACCTTAAGAGTAAGGCTAATTATAATAGAAATAATATTTCTTACTTAGCTTAAAGCTATTACTTAAAGGTTTAAGGTTTAGTAACCCCTTTAGGGGAATATACTAGTGCTTTATTACTTTTTATTACCTTATTTTCTCTATATATTACCTAAGAATTCTCTATTTTACCTATAAATATTACTTACTTTTATAGAATTTACTTATAATTATATATATTTAAGGGGGTAAACTATAATTAAAATTAATAAAATATAGGTAAAAGCTATAATATAGTAAGTAAATAGTATATTTAGTATAAAGCATAGCTAAGGTAATATATATATTTTTACTTTAAAACTATAATAATATACCTATAAGTATATATAAGTAACTATTAGTAAACTTTTTAATTACTAATTTATATATTAAAATAGTAAAAAGCTATAACCCTTTATAGTTATTTCTATAGCTATTATATCTTCCTTAATTAAGGTAGTAGCCCTTTTACTACTATATTTATAATAATAGTAACCTTACCTTTACTTATTAGTATTAGCTTTTTTCTCTATAATATTAATACTTTTATTTTATTTTCTAATGCTTTTTTCTATACTTATAATATTTTTACTAGCTTTATTTATTACTTTATATAGTAATAACTAGCTATATAAATATTATAGCTCCCTACTAAACTTATAATACTAAGGCTAAAATTACCTATACTTATAAGCTAATATTTAAGTACTTTAATAAACTTAGTAACTTATAATTTAAAGCTTATTATAGTATAGCTACTATAAAATAAAAGATTAGCCCTTTTATAGCCTTTATCTTCTAAATATATTAAGTTACCTTTTTTAGTAACTTAATTAAAGGTAGTTTCTATAGACTTTTTCTTTTTTAAAAAATTTACTAGCTTTATTACTTACTTTAGGTAGTACTATAAGTAGATCTAAACTTAGCCTTTATTTAGTATACTACTAAGCTTAGGGTAAAAGCCTAGGTTTAGCTACTACTTAATATTATTATTTATATTAATAAAACCTTTATATACTAAGACCTTTAAATATATATAGCTAGTAATATTAAAGATATATTAAACTTAAGGGATAGTAATAAGCCTTAGCTCCCTAAAAACCTATAGGCTTAAGGGCTTTTTAATTTTTTCTTATTTCTTATAAAAGCTAGCTATAATACTAATGCCTAATATAATGCCTTTATCTATTTTAGTAATGTTGGTTTTTACCGGGCAGGGTAAATTAAAGCAGTACTGCAAAAAGGGCACGAAAAACAAGGTTAAAAGTCATAGTATATTAATGTCTAGAATCTAGCTACCTATAGTGTTATAGGCAGAGGTATATATATATAGGGCTATGGGCTATTGCGTTGCCCTATACCCTTCTTAGTATAGCTAATAGAATTATATATATCTATTCTAGCTATACTAAGGTTACTCTATAAGGGAGCAATTCTAATACTTATAAATTTTCTCTTTTTATTAAAAAAGAGAAATTGCTTAAAGAGTAGCTAAAAAAACATATAAAAATAAAAATTAAATAAAGTAAACATAAGTAAATCCCTTAGTTAGAAAGGATAATCCTAATTAGCTAGCTTTATATTAAGTTAATTACCTAACTTAATAACCTTAATCCCTTTTTATTATCCAATGCTTTTAATATTATCTACTCCCTTATTATAATGCCTCTCTTCCTACCCCCTTTACTATATAAAATTTTTTATTAACTTTATTCTCTTATTTATATTATTATTAACCTAGTAGATAATAACCTCTTATTAGTTATATAACTGTTAGTAGGCTATAGTATTAATTACCTCTTATTAGTTATATAACTATTAGTAAGCTATAGTATTAATTATAGTAGTATTCCCTCCTAGCTTAACTCTTTCTCTCTTAAAGAACTTAGTATTAGGGCATTATTTATAGCTTATAGTTAGTATTAAGGTCTTTAGGGTCTTCTTATTAGTATTCTCCTAGGTTTGCTTATACTAGTACCTCTAAGACTCTCTATCTTAAAAGCCTTTAAGTTATTAATCTTATATTCTAAGGGGGCTTTATAATAAGAGAAGGTTATTAATTTCCTTTATTATAAGTTCTTTTAGATAATAGAGGGTCTTAGCAAGGGGTTTAGTCTCTCTTCCTATATTAATTCCTCTATCTTAAAGTATATCTCTAAGAGCTTTTCTAAGCGGAGTGCTAACTTTTTTAAAGTTAGCTATTAGCTACTCTATAAAGTTATCTTAGAAGTAATTATAAAGCTATCTCTTCCCCTAATTCTTATATTTATAGTACTAGATTTAGTAAGTAATAAGATTATTAATCTTTATAAGGGAAGCGTTATAAAGGTTAGCTAGGTTCTCCTAAGCATCCTTCTATATAGGAGAAATTAAATATAAAAAATCCCTGATTCTATAGGGTAACCTCTTATAGTTTAGATATAATATAATAGCTATTAATTAGTAAGGTTAAGAGGTAGTTAACTAGTAAGGTTAAGAGGGTTATTATAATAGATAATAAAGAAAGAGGTCTTTTTCTAATAAGAAAGTTAGCGGAACCTACTAACTATAGAGGTTAGTTTTCTAAAGCTTTTTTTTATAAAAAGTGCCTTTTTCTTAATAGTAAAAATTCTATAATAATAGGTGTTTTTACCTATAGTATAAGTAAGGAGATACTCTAAGCTTATCTCTTTAGTATTACTAGTTTAATCTATGGTTTATAACTAAATATAACCACTAATTAGTATTAGTTTTTACTAGGTAAGGTAAATTAAAGTAGTACTATAAAAAGGGCATAAAAAACAAGGTTAAAAGTTATAGTATATTAATATCTAGAATTTAGCTACCTATAGTGTTATAGGCAGAGGTATATATATATGGGGCTATAGGCTATTGCGTTGCCCTACACCCTCCTTAGTGTAGCTAATAGGATTACGTGCATCTATTCTAGCTATGCCGAGGTTACTCCGTAAGGGAGCAATTCTAACAAGTAAGATAATTATTAAAAGTAGCACTTTTATTTACTATTAATTAGCTTACCTAAATATATATTATATAGCCTCTTACTTTAATATAGAGGGAACTACTAGCCTTACTACTAGTATCTTATTCTTATTTAGGGTAATATAATAGACTTTAATATTAAAGCTCTAGCTATAGTAACTAATTACTATAGCTAGGCTATCTTTAAGGAAATTCTAGTAAATTCTATAGTTTAGTATACCCTTATAAATAATATTTACTTTATAATAAAGCACTATATTTAAGCTATTAACCCCTAGAAAGTAAAGGGAAACTAAGGTTTTTACTATACCCCTATATACTATATTTATAGTTATAGTATAAATTATATAAATAGAAATAGAGTATACTAAGTATAGAGAGCTTTAACTATAAGTATTATTAAGAACTATAAGTTTAATTAGAATTCTAAGTAATCCCTTTTATATTTAATAATATCCCTTTTATATATATAAGTATAGCTATATTAAGCTATCTTAAATACCTATAAAAACGCAGAGAAAAACACTTAGTAAATATATATATTACTATATAAGCTTATAGCTATAATAACTATTTATAGCTATTTAGCTAGCCCTAAGCTTATATTCCCTTAACTATAAAGGCAGCAGCCTTTTCTTTCTATATTAAATATAAGCATTATAGCTATTATATATTATACTATTTACTATAAATTCTATTATTATTACTTAGTATTCTTATTTTCTTAGATTTCCCTTATACTAACCCTAACTATTAGCTATAAAATGCTTAATATCATTATAAATAGTATAGTTATGTTACGCGACGAAGCGTGACCAATTATAACCGTTATAGTGGGGACGACTCTGAACCGAGAATCTAGCCGGAATTAGGCTAGATTATAATAGGCAGAATTAGGACTAATGTAGTAAGGCAGTTAGTAACTATTATTAAAGCATTATAGATTATACTATACTTTATAGCAAATTTACTACTAAATTAATATATAATTTATAATAGAATTATAGGGAAAATTAAAAGGAAATTCTATCTATAAATAAGGTATTCTATTCTAAGGAAAAGAGGAAGAGGGGTAAGTCTTAGTTTAGTAATAATACTAGTCCCTTATTTAATTTATATTTAATTCTAACTATACTTTTCTTACTTAATTATTACTATTATTTAAAAGACTATTATAATATTCTAAGACTTTTACTATATAATTACCTAAGAAGATATTATAGTTAGACTATATTAATAGCTTTATAGTAGAAGTTATATAATATTATAACTAAATAAATTATTATCTTAAGATTTATAGTAAAGTAAAAGTATTACTAAAAATACTATAATAAAAGAGTAAGTAGTTTAATAATAAATTATATAGCTTAAAGAATTATAATGCCTTTATATTTATAAATATAAACTTTAGGAAGAACTATAGAGTTATTAAACTCTAGTATAATATAAAAGTAAGTAATAATTATCTAATAATTTATAAAGTAATTAAGAAAAAGAGGTTAAAGTAAGTAATATAGAAAAACTTAGTCTAAATACTAATCTTTAAAAATAAGAAGATTAAATTAATAATCTTTAAAGAGTCTTTAATAAAGCGCTTAAGTAATACTATAAGGATTATTAAAAGATTATTCTAGTGTATAATTATATAGAAGTTAACTATTAATTAAGATAGAATTACTTTATTAATAAAGAATCTAAAAAAAAAAGATTAAAAAAATAATTAAAATAGGTTTATTAAATAGACCTATATACTTATTAAGGATTTAGGTAATTAAGAGGTTTAATTAGCTTAATAACTTAAAATTACTAGATAGAGAGAAACTTAGAATTCTAGAGATTTTTATATTTATTTAAACTTACTTAAAAAGCATTTTCTATAAGAACTAAAAGTATAAAGAGTACTTTAGTATTTTATAAAACTTTAAGAAGAGCTATATAATTATATTAAATTATTAGCTATAATTATACTAGAAACTTAAGAAAAAATAGTAAAATTAGCTATATATTTTTAAAAAGCTTTATAAGCCTAGTAAAAATATAAAAGACTAGTAAAAAGTTTAATAAAAATAAGTAGTTAAGCACCTTCTATAAAAAGAAATAATTATTAAGGTAAATATTATAATTTAAAAAAGGATTAAAGCACTAAGAAATATTAGAAAAAATATAACTTAAAAAGGTCTAATAATAAGTATTTAAAGAAGAAAAATAATAAAATAACTATTACTTATTACTATTATAATAAAGAGAGATATATTTAACTTAATTATTTAAAACTTATAGTAAAGGTAGTAAGTATAATAGCTAAAGAGAAAAAGAAAGTAAAAGTAAAAAAAGAGAAAAGGTTAAGTATAATACCTAATACTTAACTAAAATACTACTAAGAGTAGTATTTTAATTTAAGATTAAAGCTAAGGTTTAAGTATAGAAAACTTATAAGGTAAAAGCATATTTAAATACTTATACTAAGATTAATATAATTAGTTTAGCCTTAGCTATAAAGTAAGGGCTAAAGAAAAAGAAAGGAAATAAGTATTTAATTAAGATAGTAAATAGTAAGAGTATATATATAAAAGATATATAAATACTACTACTATTCCTAATTAACTTAAGAAAAATATAAAAAGAAGTTATTTAATAATATATTAGTATTAATACTAAAGAAGAGTTAATTCTTTTAGAAATACTAACTCTTAAGGATTTAGATATTTTCCTATATTCTCTTATATATTAGTAGTAGTTTAATTTAAAGTAAAAATATTTTATATTATTAAATGCTAAAAAATTCTTAAAGAAAGCTACTATATTAACTTATATATTTACAGTGTTTAAGAATATAGAACTATTACTATTTAAAGAAAGAGATAATATATAAAAAGAACCTATAGTTCCTAGCACTATTCTAAAAGAATTAAAGGGTTTTTAAGATATATTTAAAACTAAATTAGCAAAAGATTTACTAGTGTATTAAGGCATTAATTATACTATTAAATTAAAACTAGGTATAATGCTACTATATAGTTCTATTTACTTACTATTACTAGTAGAACTAAAAAGCTTATAAGAATATTTAAATAAAAATCTAAAACTTAGTTAAATTTAATATTTAAAAAGCCTAGTAAAGGCACTAATTCTATTTATTTTAAAGAAGAATAGATTGCTTTAATTATATATTAATTATTAAGGTCTAAACAAAGTTTTAGTTAAAAATTAATACCTATTACTACTTATTATAGAAATTCTAGATTAAATATTAGAAGTAACTATTTTATTAAAATTAAATATTAAAGAAGCTTACTATTATATCTAGATTAAAGAAGGTAATAAGTAGAAAATAGCATTCTAAACTAGATATAGGCACTATAAATATCTAGTAATACTATTTAAATTAACTAATACACTAGCTATATTTTAATACTATATTAATTAGATATTATAAGGACTTAATAATATAATTTATATTATCTATTTAGATAATATTTTAGTATTCTCTAAAATATAAGAGAAATATACTTAATATTTAAAATAGGTTCTTAAATAATTATATAATACTAATCTATATATTTATAGATTAAAATATAAGTTCTATAAAGAATAAATTAAGTTCCTAGGATTTATACTATTAAAAAATAGAGTTAAAATAAATAAAAAGCATATAATTATTATTATATAATAGCCTAAACTAAGAATATTTTAAGATATTTAAGTCTTTCTTAGTTTCTATAATTTCTACTAATACTTTATTTAAGGATATTTAGTAATTATTATTCCCTTAATAGTATTACTAAAAGAAAGTAAAGATAGTAAAAAACTAGGGTCTATAGAACTTAATAATTAGAAATAGATTATATTTAAAACTCTTAAAAAGGCATTTATATAAGCACCCTTATTATATTATTTTAATTCTAAAGCTAATATTTAAATTAAAACTAATACATTAAATTTTACTATCTTAGGTATTTTATTATAACCTAATTTAAAGGGAAAGTATTACCTTATTGCTTTTTAGTTAAGAAAATTATAATTTATAGAAGTATAATATAGTATACTAGACTAAGAAATATTAGTAATTATTAAATTATTTTAATATTAGAGATACTATATTAAAAGTACTCTAAATAAAATCAAGGTTTTATTAGATTATTTAAACTTATAATTATTTATAAAAACGCCTAAATTAAATAAATATTAGTTATATTAGTATATATTTCTTACTCTATATAACTTTATAATTAGGCATTAAAAGAGTATATTAAATTTAGTAAATGCGCTATTAAAATAACCTAATTACTATATAAAAGAAGAAGAAAATTAAAATAATCTTATTTAAAAGCTTTAAAAAAAGATTACCTAAGTTAATATAACTATATATAGTAAAAAACTAAATAAAGACTTAGAATCCCTAAAGAAGTAGGGAAGAACCTTTATTAGAAAAGGTTTAGTAAAGAAGTTAAGCTTATTACTTACTTTTAACTAAATTATAGTTAAAATAGTAAAAAAGAATAAAGACCTATATTACTAAAATAGTAGAAAGTTACTATTAGAAATAGTCTTAATTATATAAGAAATAGATATATAAACCTAAGAGAAAATAAAGAATCTTTATAGCTATTAAGAGTAAGATTAGTTACTAAATTAATAAAGTATCTTAAGATATTAAAAGTAAATATTTATCTTTAATTTAGAAGTTCTAAAAGATCTTATTTTCTAAATCTATTATAATAATTTACTAGCTAGATATTTTAGTATAAAATAAACTTCTAAACTTATAAAAAGAAAGTTCTATTAGCTAAAGATTAATATTAAGATTAAAAGATATATTTAATTATATATAATTTACTAAAAAATAATAGTGCTATAATATAGGCTATATAAAAAGCTTTAAAACCTTCTAAGGCTAAAAAGACTATAAATAGAAATTTCTATAGATTTTATTATAAATCTCCCTTAAACTATATAAAAAAAAGACCTTATAAATACTATTTTAGTTATAGTTAATTAATATATAAAATATATAGTATTCTTACTAGTATTATATATAATCACTATAGCTAACCTTATAGAACTATTTTATAAGGAAATAGAGTTAGTATTTAGTGCACTAATAAGCATTATTTCTAATTAAGAAATACTATTTACTAGTAATTTCTAGTTAAACCTTTACTTTATATCTAAAGTTAAGCATTAATTATTTACTACTTTTTACCCTTAAATAAATAGTTAAATAGAGTAAGTAAACTAAATATTAGAACATTATCTATATATTTTTATAATAAATAATAAATATATATAGCCTATACTCTTAAAGATAGCGTAATTTATATATAATAATATAAGAAATATAACTATAAATAAAAGCCTAAATATAGCTTTAATAGGCTACTACTTAATATTCTAATTAATTAAGAATAACCTTATTAAAGGGAGGGTATTTAAAGTAAGGTAATATATTAAAAAGCTATAAGTGCTTTAATAATAATTAAAAGTATAATAAGTATAAAGTATTAAGTTTTAGTTAAAATATTTTAATAAAAAA